>JAVTVY010005013.1:0-39435 GCA_036873755.1 Hanleya hanleyi | reverse complement strand
TATCAAAGCATTTGATCAAAAGAGCTTAAGAGCTCGAAAATGGCAAAAACAAATCATCGACAGCCATCGGGTACTATGCAACCGGCTTACGGATTTTCAGTTCAACGTCTGCAATAGGTGTCAAGAGTACTCGCCTTGTTTTCTGAATAATTGATACTGGACCAAGATTGAGTTATCAACCCAGAACAAGCCTGTAATAAAGTAATCAATCGTAACATGTCTCATTCAAAATGAGAACCAAGGTATCAGTCTGTATGATGTCAAATACCACTAGACTACGCAAACGTCAGTCTACATAATTTTGTCTAATAAACCTCCAATATAAACTCGTAACGATGTCTTACTTTACGCCGTGGAAGGCCTTATCAAAAGTACTGAAACCAACCTAAACAATAACGTACATAAATAAACAGACTGTTCTTGATAGCAATGGAATTATACTCTTCTAAATGTGCACTTTAAATATGGGCTACTAAATGAGAATGGCGTGTGGGAACAATTTGTGTAGTGAATATTTACATCACCACTAAAAGATACCATGGTTTAGGATCTGATCATGATACCCCGAATGAAGTAATGCAACCTCAAGACTTAGTTTTAGTAATGTGTGAGAGTTTGTTTGCTCGGGTTAATCAGGTGAACAACAGCTAGACTCCCACTGGCGCAATATTATGGATACAGATAGAGTGCATTTCGAAATAAAGAAGATTTCGCTGAAAGCTGAGTTGCTAGTGAAAGTTCTTATGACATTTCACAAATTAAACCAAAGCCAAACAGATGTATCTGAAATCGATAACCTTCGATATAATACATAACAGGGAATCACATGGGACAATAATTTCATTTCTGTGACTAACATGAAAAGCCTTGTAAGAACTTTGCCTCCAGACAGGTGTGATATCGACCAGTACTTTTTCGTCCATCGAAGATGTGCAAAGAGAGTCGAGTTAGATAACGCCGTGCTAATTCGTTAGACAAACTAAGGTGATATGATTTTGAAGAAGTGATCCTCATGATGTCTCGTCTGGATCACTGATTTTTCTCCACCTAATCTCTAGACGAGGTCGAAAATGCGAAGGTTCTTTTCGACGATTGAAATAACGAGGTATCGACATTAATCTGTCAGTTGTCATGCGCTGACAGTTGTCAGCTCTGTAGTTTTTACTGGTAAATGCTGTGCGTTTGTTTTTGTTGTTTATCTACTTACAGCGCAGGAATTAACACATTTCAATCTTAATTTCAGTAAGTACACGGTCGATCTGGGAAATGGTACATATGGCTTAGATGGCAATCGCCACCAGCAACGCTGTTTGTTCGCGCTCCGGCAAACTTCTAAGCGAACTGTCCGTCAGTTTATCATTGATGATTATTTTTTTGTCGCGATATTAAACAAGTGTAACAAGCGGAGCAGCAATCTGATTTATTATAATGTAATTATGACCTTTTAACACAAACTGGGCTGGGGGCACTCCCCTCCCCCTGATGTTTTTTTGCTTCTATCTCTGGGACGTTAAAGAAATGAGAGCTGATACTCCGTGACTTTGTAGCTTAGCATATTGGGGTCATTTTGAGGCTATTTGGATGACTTCCCGGCAGAGGATCATGGGTAAATTCAAAATGGCGGCCATGTGGGGTACCAGAAAAGTGATGTTATCGTCAGATTTCTTCAAAATTTGTGCTTTTCTGCATGGAAAAGTGGGTAAAACATATTTTATTTCGAATCTAATTATTATTTACTAATTTATCATGCAGATTTTGCGAAGAAAACGCTCAAATAAAAAAATCGATAAATCTGACAAAAAAATCGACCATAAAAATGACATTTTTAAAAATGACGTCACTGTGACGTCATCATGGCGGCCAGCTTGGATTTTTTTACATTTTCTAGTAGACCTTGACCCATAGATATAGTGTGATAAGTTTCAGCCTCCTAGCGATAACGAAAATATTTAGGGGACACTCGCCCCCCCCCCCCCCACCAGGCTGCGGTACAACTCAAATCGCCCAGGCAGTGGGTTTAAGGGACGAGCTGACCAGAGAGAGTAATCAGAAAATATCAAAAAAACATGTTCTAGTTTTGACTAATCCATCAAACCTTGGTAGAAACGCAAAGCAGAGTTATGGGATAACAATTCAAAAGGACTTTCCACATTTCGTTTTATCTCATAGTCCTGATTTGACAACTCATCTGTACGGCGAACAAATTAAATATGGGTTTTCCTGTCTTGCTGACCGTTTGCCTGTAGACACGTGAAGCGACACATTCAGCGATCCAAACTTATTCTTGTCTTCAGCCTTCGATCGATAGATCAAGCTAACATGATGTACACCCAGTGATTGAATAAATGATGGCAAATTTCTTTTTAGACACAATTTTCCCGTAATAATCTGACCTGAACAGATTCAATAATATGCTTCGTATAATTTGTATCTGATTGACGCTTCTCAGTGGAGCCTCATATAATAACTTGATAATGATGAGCACCCTTTGATCTTCGAAGGACTTCACCAAAAATAATGCAACCGATATATTTCGCGTTCAAGCATTGAAAGTAGACAAATCCGGGCATGATCGCCAGCTCCGATATATAGTCCAGTCAAACTGAGGTTTGACCCACCACAAATTGCAACAGAATTGTTTTTGCTGCAGTGCATTTCCGAAAGGTCTCTAAATTAACATACTAAAAGTCTACAAACAGATATGCATGGGAAATATATTAAATTTCAAGTTGAAATTTGTGGTATTTTTCGTGAAATTGCAGTGTTTACCTGTATCTTGCTCCTAAAAGAAATCTTGTACTTGGTACTAAGCGCGAAAGAGATGGGTCATTACTTACACTCATTTCATTCGTTATCATATCAAGGTTATACTCAGCCTAAAATAATACCCTTGCACGAAAATATTTATGGAGAAATTCAAAATGGCGGATGTATGGGGTCATTCTAAATGTGAACTTTTTACCATTTTCATGACAGTCCAGGCAATCTATCTGTTTTTTTTAGCTAGATCCAAAACAAATTGCAACATAATTTTTTTCACTGGTATGCCTTCCTAATAGGTTCGCAGAACAACATGCTAAAATTCTACCAAAATCTATTTGGTGGAGATACGAATTTTGTTGAAAACAAAGATACGCCATTTTATAATACATAATAGGCCATTATGCCTCATATAAGCAAGGTAGAATATTGTTTTTCCGTGAATAAGGACAGTTTATCATCAAGAAATTCAATTAATACATGACCCAGGGTACAGTATGCCATGGTGGTGAAAACCTGTGTCTTCCCGGTGGATTTGATCATAAGCGTAGATAGCAAACTGTTAGTTCAGCATCAGGCTATATGAATTATACATGGTAATATGGTCAGTTTTGCCATTAGCATAATCATCTGAAAGAGGAATTCTCTCCCAAAATAAATTAAATGACAAGCTGTGATATATTTTCCTTCATCCGACAACTGTCACAGACAATATTTCCACAAACCCACTCATGGAGATATCTCTCTATTATCATAACATGTGCCTTGTTGAAAAATACAGCTCTGCAAACCATTAATGATCTATCGCAATTGTTGTCTGATATGTTTTGACGAAAGAAGAATAATTATGCAGATCTAAACATCTAATCATCAAACAAATAATAATCTAGATTATAGGCAAACTTTATGTTCTACCATGACGTTCTATCATGCCATTTACCATGTTTCATTTTACATCTTCAACAATATAGACCATGCTCCTACAGATGCATCTTCCTCAGCTGTAATCTTTCTTGCAGTTGCACCTGATAACCTCAAAGCGTGTCAGTTGATACTTAGCTGATGCTGATGTTGGTGGAAGTTTTTGTACCCGCACATATATGGATCGTTTCTGTCACAGAAAAGCTTGTATCTCGTGCAGCCAATTGCTTCGTCAGGGTTACCATTGTATAAACACACAAGCACCTGCAATAGATAACCTCCATCGGAACTCCCAATGGCCTGGTTGAACACTTCAGCTTGTTGGTGAGAGAGCGTTGTTTTCTTTACGGTCGCACATTTGCCAATGCCATATGGGCAGTATACTGTGTCACAGCCCTGAATGGCATGCACAAACAGCATATGTGTGCAGACTTATGTTCCCAGCACAGCCTTTGTCTTCTTGACATTCCAAACTATCCGTTTCTTTGCATTCTCTCTTGGCTGGAAGTAGATGTCATTGTCATCCATGTCTGCATGAAAACAGAGCGGAAATAACAGGTCAATATCATCACCAACCAAAGTTTTGATGCTTTCAGTCGATTAAACGGCAACTTTTACAATAAAAACATCTGCATATAAAACATCCCGCCCTTTCCAACTGGTCAGTCATAAGACGAATGAACTGCTACTTGTTGACGTTGTTTGCTAGGAACTCGTCTTTCTTTGACTGAATGACCATGTCACTAGCGGGGCCGGAGAGTTTGGAATGTCAAGAAGACAAAGGCTGTGCTGGGAATGCAAGTCTGTACAAATATGTTGCTTGTGCATGCCATTCTGGGCTGTGACACAGTATTCTGACCATATGACATTGACAAAGGTGCTGCCTTGAAGAAGACAACTGTCACTGAGCTATTTCGCCAACAAGCTGAAGTGTTCATCCAGGTCATGGGAGTCCCGACGAAGGTCATTTATTGCAGCAGCATAGAAAACGTGTTTTTGTTTATGCAATAGTAACCCAGACGAAGGAATTGACTTGAGGGGAAGACCATCTATTGCAGCCACAACAGTGGGAGTGGACAATTCAGTCGGTTTCTCCCTACGAAAACTGATCTGCCACCAGCTTCAGGGGTTACTTGAGGTTATCAGGCGGAACTGCAAGAAGGATTGCAGCTGAAGCAGGTGCGCCTGTAAGGATCACGGCCTGGATTGTTCAAGTGTGTGTGGAGAATGCAAACGACTTAGCTGTGCAAACTCATCAAACCCAGACCTTTGAAAATGACATTGGCGAAGACTGGTATTGGGATTGATAGTGCTGTGAAATATTCCTCAACTTATGGCAGTGTTCATGAGGAATAACAATAAAAGACATAAACTATATGTATGAGAAGTCACTTCCCCTAATAATATGTTACCATGAACCAGAATGTAAAATGAAACATGATAAGTTATGCCGTAAACTTTGCCTATAATTCAAAGTATTATTTGTTTGATAATTAAATGATATATTAGGATCTGCATAATTATTCTTCTTTCCTCAACAACATTTGTCTTACAAACGATTGCGATGGATCATAAATGTTTGGCAGATTGTCGTTATATATCTGAACTGTTGCTAAATGCGACTTTGAATCTAATTTCTCTCTCTCTCTCCTGATTGGCAAGGCTGCATTTTTTCAACAAGGTACAAACACTATTGAATGTCGGACCTGACACTTGCTACGTGCTTGTGATAATAGAGTTATATCTTTATATGTTGATGTAACTAGTGTCTGTGATTGTCACAGGTTGAAAGAAAATACATCACAGCTTGTCAGTTCCCTTTCGGATAACAATGCTAATGGAAATAATGCCAACTGGCAGGATACTGCCATGTATGATTATATACCCTGGTGCTGAACTATCGTTTTGCTATCTACTTTTATGATCAATTTCATTGGGAATGCAAATGTTTTCACCGCCGTAAAATAATGTATCCTAGATCATCATGTATTGATTGGATTTCTAGATGATAAACTGTCCTTATTCAGAGACAAACCAATATTTTCTACCTTCTTATATGAAGCATGATGGTGTATCTTTGTCTTAGAAAAAGTCGTATCTCCACCAAATAGATTTTGGTAGACTTTTAGTATGTTGTTCTGGGAGCCTTTTAGCAATGCATACCAGTGAAAAAAATTCTGTTGCAATTTGTTTTGGATCCAGCTAAAAAACCCAGATAGATTGCCTGGACTGTAATGAAAATGGTAAAAATTTCAGATTTAGAATGACCCCATACATCCGCCATTTTGAATTTCTCCATAAATATTTTCGTGCAAGGGTATTATTTTAGGCTGAGTATGACCTTGATATGATAATGAATAGAATAAGTGTAAGTAATGACCCATTTCTTTCACGCTTAATACCAAGTACAAGGTTTTCTTATAGGAGCATGGAACCGGTAAACACTGAAATTTCGCGAAAAATACCTAAAAATTCCACTTGAAATTTAAGATATTTCCCATGCATATGGGATTGTAGACTTTTAGTATGTTATTCTGGGGACCTTTCTGAAATGCATAGCAGCGAAATAAATTCTGTTGCAATTTGTGGTGGGTTAACCCCAAAAATGCGCTAGATTTACTGGACTAATAGGATCATTGGCAGTTACTTGGATTAAAGAAGATAATCAGTTATTTTTTTAAATATTGACAACATCTGTAAAAGCAACTTTCTCATGTTACTCTTATCTTTGTAGCTCAAACGCTGGAAGCTCGATTAAATACAAAATGTTTCACTGCGATCCTATTTCTTTCATTCATGGTTATTTCAAACTGGCAGAGTGGCATCTCTACATTCACGCAATCTCTCATTGTAAATTGTTTTGGGGGGATGAAACCCATGCAAATGTCGGATCATGGCAGTAGTCATATTTCCCATCATGGAACAAGAGATTGAATTTAAGTAATTCATGGAATGTATAATAAGATCAGAGCAATGTTCGAAGAGAATTTTTTCGTTTACTGAAAGCAATCGCTTACCTTCTAAATTAATAACTAAAGTAACCGCATCCGACTCGGGGGTTTATACCACCTTCATATTTAATAATTAATTGTAGCAAATATCTAGAATAGCTTTTTGTGCAGACCGATGTGCTAAGCTCAGATATGTCTAGAGATTGACATACTTTCACTGGACAAATTACATCATATACCGTGCCTTTCCCTGTGTGATAATGTTTCTGTGGGTGTTGGCCGGTCCAGCATTTCGCAAGGTAGGATGCATGTAAAATTGGATTATAAGGGAGGAACTAGATATAGGACATCTTATGTAAAGGATACTGTGACAAGGATACTATAAATCTTAGCAAAGAAGAATTGTTATATTAGAGAGTTGTTATAAAATGATCAACAAAATTCCGTTATATATATCAGGTATAATAGGCTGCACTAAGAATCTTCAGCTAATTTGAAAAAAGGAAAACGAAGCTACGTGAGAATAAACATGTTGCATTACTCGTACAAAAGAATGTTGATTTTAAAAATATGAGGTGGTAATCTACCATGTAACAGAGGATTGGCCTCTTCACGGAGGCTCAAAAACATTTGCTATGACAGCTATGGGGTATTTCAGTATCAACATTATTTGTCAAATATAGATATCAAAGTAAGCTAAAGCAGAGTTGTAAATCTAATTTCACCAGGTCGGGCATATACAGTAGTTATCAGGGCCAGTGATATATGATTCTGGCATTGCCAATTTGACAATTTTAGCAGGAGACGTCAGTCCAATTGTCCAATGGCATCAGTCCTGTTGTTTTGCAGCTTTAATGGGTAGAAGAGACGGCGTCGATTACGTTGCATCAGTCCACAGCAGACACTTTGTAGGCTGAGAGACTGCAGAAAATGGGAGCAGTACCCTATCTGCTCTATCAGGTGACGTGCGTAACTGTGGGCAGCTTACAGTATCTCTGTCTTAACCATACCATACCTGTCCATGCCTGGGGGGGGGGGAAGCGAAATGGCCTTCGTAATTATTTTTCTTACCCTTTAAGCTAAGGAGCTGAAACTTACCACACTATATCCTTGGGTCAAGCTCTACCAGAAAATGTGAAAAAAAAATCAAGATGGCCGTTATGATGACGTCTCAGTGACGTCATTTTCAACATGAATTGCAAGCACCTAAAAGGTGCGCTGACCCCTCAGCCCGATTTTTTTTCTGGTCATGTAGGATATGGTTTGCATCATATACAAGTATGTACCATACATATAATAGACTCGAGTTGCATAACGCGAGCGCTGCGGCGGGATTACAACATGCATGAAAGTGTAGCTTGATCAGTGGCAAGAAAGATCATGCATGAGCAAGTATGATAACAGGTTATTGGCATAGAAACACATTGATTAACATATGCCCACCATTATTATTATTATTGGGAGACTCGAGGTACGCAAACAGGTTCAAAATTGGTGTGGGTCCGGCCAGAAATAGGCTATCCTGACCTAGTTTTAAATAATTTCAAAGGTACCATAATATGTTCGGTGAAGAAAATAAAAACATTATGTTCAGTAACAAATAATTGCGACAGTTGACTGCT
The DNA here is from genome assembly GCA_036873755.1 of Hanleya hanleyi. Lineage (NCBI taxonomy): Eukaryota > Metazoa > Mollusca > Polyplacophora > Lepidopleurida > Hanleyidae > Hanleya > Hanleya hanleyi. Next base: position 31,181 of record JAVTVY010005013.1, on the reverse strand, counting down.
CAGAATGAAACAGTCTGGACACTCACAAATTTTTGAAAGTCGCCTAAAACAGTAATAAAAAGAAATTTTGAAGATTGAATTTTTTTGACAGCATGAAATCGTGAAAGTGAAAGCTGTGAAATGCATCTAATCTTTCAAATATTGGTTAGTTGTGGACAGTATTGCATGAAAATAGCCGGAATATCTGGTGGAACTCAAATCTCTTATTGCTCATTCACTACAGTGCTGCTTGCTCTCCATTGCTCGATAAAATTATGTAAGTTGGCAGCGGGTAGAAGGAACCCGTAAGTTTACCAGCAAACTACTAACAATAACAAACCTGACTGCATAGTCCCATAGAAGCCTGCAGCACACAAAATATAGATTTTCTTCCTGGATCAGTAAACCAATAGGCGAAAACATACCTGCTAGTGTATTGTTTCATTTTCAACAGTTCATTTTTATCTCGCTCAACTGCCCGAGACACATGCATGAGTGCTGCTATTAAACCACCAGAATGGAATTTAATAGGCTAAAATATGTACCTCAATTATCACGTTGGTTGGTTGTTAACTGTCAAAACAGGACCCGAACTGTTTTTGCCAACCGTATACTTGTTGCACACCATAAGCGCATCAAAGGCCATCTAAAAAATTGGTTATAGTTTCTCTAATCCGTATCCAGACGTGCCGCCCATATATCACAATAATGTGTGAATTGAGAAGCAACTGGGAATCACGTTTTCAATAAAGAAGCAGCAAAAAAGTTTGTTTTCAAATTAAAGGTATTCTTGAATACAGGCCTAAAATAATTAGATCCCACTGTCCCTGTCAAGAATCTGCTAAACCTCCAGAAACTTTACCGGCCTACTTGCCGAGGAATTAAAGTACCACAGCCTGCAGTAACAAGTTGTGTGAATTAATTTAAAGCCTTGAGGTTCCATCCAATGATAACCATTCTCAGATGGTGTGAATCTCGAATGGACCGCAACACAGGTCTTCCTGGAATCAGAGAACCTTCACAAGTCAAAATGCAACATACAACCAAGGGTTCCCAATGGGCATATCTCAGATGGTCTGAATCTCGAATGGACCGCTACACACGGCTTCGTGGAATCCGGGAACCCTCAACAGTCAAAATACAACATACAACCTAAGGTTCCCGATGGGCATATCTCCAGATGGTCTAAATCTCGAATGGACCGCTACACAGAGCTTCTTGGAAGCAGGGAACCCTCAAAAGTCACAATGCAGCATACAACCAAGGGTTCCTGATGGGCATAGATAGCAGTGCACAAGGTGAGCATCAATAAACAATACAAAATAATTAAAAATTATAAAATCATCATAGCCATCTGAAAAACTAATCATTTCATCAGTCACCATACAGGAAGCTCTCACCAAAGTTTGGTCAGGCCCGACTTAATAGATCTGCAGATATTCAGCGGACAAGAACACATGTTGACGGACGGACGGACGGACGGACGGACGGACAGCCGGACGGACGTACGTACATGGCAACGACAAGATCCCGCAGCCCTATGGGCTGAGGGGTAAAAACAGTATTTTTTGGTCGATATTTGGGTCAAATTTCCCGAATTTTTTATTTATGCAATTTCTGCGCAAAAACAGCATGATAAATTAGTAAGTATCAATGTGATGTGAAATAAAATAGTTTTTCCTCACTTTTCAACACGGAAAAGCAGAAATTTTGAAGAAATATGACGAAAATATCACTTTTCTGAAACCCATGTGGCCGCCATCTTGGATTTATCGATCCTCTGCTCGGGGGGTTATGCAAATAGGCTCAAAATGACCCCAATATGATAAACTGTAAATTCGCGGAGTTTCAGCTCTTCATTTTTTTGTCGTTCCGGAGATACGGCAGAAAGTTTGGTAGGGGGAGGTATTTTGCCCCCCCCCCCTCTCAAGCCTGGTAGGGTTAAAAGCTAAAGTGATCATATCTTGAGGAGACAAAGAATAGAGACAAGGTAATTTGTTTGCCTACAGTGAATCAAACAATGATTTCATGTCGAGAATGGACGTGTGTGAATTATTCCTTCTCATCAGTCATGCCAGTAGCTTGCAAATGAAGGTCACGATTCATAATCGAGACTGTTTCGATTTGCGAAACATTTAAACTACGTGATCCGTGGAATTACATAAGAGGAAGCCATAACGTGTCGCCTTTCATTAGTCGTTTGGTTCTGTTGACGATCGTGAATATATCAAATATAAGTGCTGGATTGCATGCTGATATCCTTATTCTCTTAAACGTGGGATCATGTGAATATAACTTATGCGCAAGAGGAATAACAATCGCTACATTCGAGGCGAAATATTTTTTTTCCAATGACAGCGACTCAAATGCTCTTTGACATTGACGTGCATTTAGTTTGCGAGAGAAACAACGTTTCCAATGATGCATCTAAAATAATTGATCATATAAGAGAAGAAATTACACCCCCCCCCCTCACTTCTCACGAGTCTCTACACAGTGCAAAGTGCAACCCCATGTTACAATTTGTAAAGGACGACGTACTGACGTGGCTCTGTCATATTTTTATGTGCTGAAATTATGTTTCTGTTGAGACTGGAAACCGTCCTCCATGATGTCTTTGTTGGGTAATGAGAACAAGGAAAATACAAAACATTCTATCTCGATTTGAATAATTATATTCCCCATGCTATGGCTATGGAAGGCACAGATGAATTACTTGGCAATTGCCGCCAGTTAAAAAACAGTATCAAAAGTCGGCTACTCTGTGCGCAAGTTCTGCTGCAAAGTGTAAAGCCAATACTATGTTGGTTGATACATGAGAACAAAAACAAATACTGTAGATTTTCAACTCTCCTGGATTATTACAAAGCAGTGATCTCCATCGAATTACCTATCATATCATTATCGATCACATATGTCGAGTCGTGAACATTAACATGATTGATTTTCTCTCGCGATATGATAGAAGTTTAACAGTTCACCGAATAGTAATCTAATTTTATATAATGTAATTATGACACTCCGGAAGATGATTTGACCGTGGAGAGCAATCAAAAGATATAACACCATGTTCTGGTTTGGGCCAATCCATCAAACAGTTGTAATTTGTCAATTGTAATTCTGTACGGCGAACAAATTAAATCTAGGCTTTCTTTCGCTTTGCTTGCCATTTACCGGTAGACACGAGGTGCGACATTGAACGATCTCCGTAAATTTGTTCTCACCGCCTGCGATCACGCTAACACAATGTGGACTCAGTAAAGGAATAAATGACACAATTTACCAGTATTACTTTGACCTGACCAAATTAAATAATATGCCTCGTATGATTGTCTTTTTTTCTGGTGCTTCTCAGCAGAGTCTTAAGTAATACTCTGACCCTTTTATCGCCTGTGGACTTCACCAAAATAAATTCAACAGCATAACTCGCGTTCACATTGCGACAAAGACAAACCATGATTTGGCCTTAATCTCCAATATAACGATTGAGGGTTACTTGTATGAAACAGCACAATTATTTGTACTTATTTGTTGTGCATATCAACTGAACTGATCAATTATGGTTACAGTATCGAACCCATCTGTAGAATCAACATCCTTGTCAACAGCTTCGTTGGAAGCTCTTTTGAAATACAAAAGGTGTCATTGTAAACTATTTCATTTATCGTTATTTCACACCGAAAGATTTGCCTCTGTACGTTTATCAAGCTTAATTACACGTTTAGCCATTATCGTAAGTGCTTTGTATCCCATAGGATGTCTGTGTGTTATCGTCAAGCATAACTTGACAAAACACTGAAAATGTTTTTCCCCATGCCACTTATTAGTAGCTATATGCTGGCTTAACCCTACCTGGCCTGTGGGGGGGGGGCACTTTCCGCCCCCCCCCCCTGTTGGTTTTTTGCTTGTATCTCCGGAACGACAAAAAATCGAGAGCTGAAACTCCGTGACTTTTTCGATTATCATATTGGGGTCATTTTGAGCCTATTTGCATGACCCCCCGAGCAAAGGATCATGGGTAAATTCAAAATGGCGGCCATGTGGGGGTACCAGAAAAGTGAAGTTTTCGCCATATTTCTCAAAAAAATACGCAAAAATTCAGCATGTTGATTCAACGCGATTCTATGCATTTTTCTGAAACATATGTCTTAGCATCACCAAAAAACACCCCCTGATTTGTTCCCCCTCCCTCCCTTCCCACATTAACCCTACCAGGCCTGCGGGAGGGGGGCCAAAATGCCCTCCTACCAAACTTTCAGCGATATCTTCGAAACGCTAAAAGATGGAGAGCTGAAATATTCGTGACATTATAGGGTATCGTATTAGGGTCATTTTGAGCCTATTTGCATAACCCCACGAGCTGAGGATCATGGGTAAATTCAAAATGGCGGCTGTGTGGGGTACCAGAAAAAGTTATGCTTTAGTCATATTTCTTCAAAACATTTGCTTTTCTCTACGGAAAATTGCGTAAAACTTATTTTATTTCATATCAGATTATTATTTACTAATTTATCATGCAGTTTTTGCGAAGAAAAAACGAAAATAAAAAAATTCGACGATTTGACCAAAGATCGTCCAAAAATGCTCTTTTTAAAAATGACGTCACAGTGACGTCATCATGGCGGCCATCTTGGATTTTTTTACATTTTCTGGTAGAGCTTGACCCAAAGATATAGTGTGGTAAGTTTCAGCCCTCTAATCTTAGCGATAGCGAAAATATATGGGGGGGCACTTTCCGCCCCCCCCCCACCAAGCTGCGGTACACCCCAAATCGCCCAGGCCAGATAGGGTTAAAGGCACAGCCATGTGAAATATTATCATGCCATCATTTTCATTCTTGTGACAGAAGATATGCGAAACTGAGCATGAATAATACGTTTAAGATTAGACATACATCAGCTAGATCTCTATGGCAGTCATATGTCTGAAATATACTGCTGCCAGTGACGATGGACTGATATGGTAAAATGTCTTGTGAATAATGCAGGATGGAATCGAACTCTACATTACATCCCTTCTTGCTGAAACGAATTGCGTTGGTTTCGCCGTCCCGCCGGGCATTGCCCTCCAATATGCGGTAGATAGCGACACAAATGTTGGCAGGAATTGGATAGAGTAGCTGTATTTATTCTATCATTGGTTCTTCCAGCCACTAGAAGACACTTCTTATTAGCATATTGGGAGGTCCCTCTCGGGAGCCAGAATAATTCAGAGTTTAATCTTCGAAGAGATATTAAACCGCAGGGATGCTGATTGACCGGTTCGATATCTTCTATCGGAAGGGTGTTGAGTTTGCCACCAAATGAACTAGACCATTCTATCTTTGTACATTGGCGATCGCAGATCAACTTCCTTGGTGCCATTCGATTGATTTGCTGCAAGTATGCTACATTGTATCTTTGCGCACTAGTCTGCTGCTTTCCATGTACTTTATGAGAGTCACCATCCACTTCAATATAGGGAAAATGAGGATCCAGTATGTCGTACATGTATGTCGTCCGCCAGGAACAGTGCTTCTTTCGCTGCAAAATATTTTAATTGTATTAGTCAGTTTTATTAATGAGATCGCCCACGGAACTTCCCTGGGACCCTAAAACGAATCACGTTATAATTTGAACTTTTATACACTAGACTGACAACTGATGTAAAAAGGTGTTTTCCCATAATAATGTCTAAACAAATATCTCATCTCAGTCACATTATCTGATAAGCGTGAGATCAGACATTCAGTCTCCAGCCATCGTCATCGAAGAATTTCTACGTCCACGATCGAAATGCCTTACTTGAAAAAAACAGTATTAGCAGAATATAAAAAAATTATATCCACATAAGCTAGTTTCTTGTCAGAGGGATGCGGATAAGCCGTTTTTCAAAGAGGTCAAGCAGGTTGATTAGTGCCTAGTTATTGCAACAAAGTACTTTTTGCGACGCGGATCTATATGCAATACTTACATGCGAAGATTGGACGATAGCAGAATCGCTGTTTATAATACATCAAATCGTTCCAGTTGTAACCGATGTCAGACAACTTTTAGTTTTGTACAACACGCTCTTCATTATGGTTATGACTAGCTTACAATCTGTTTATTCATCGTTATACTCTTTACATTTTGCGACTGGAATTGATTCGGTCTTGGGAGATGTTATCAATAATACCTACATACCAAGTTTGGAAAAGTTTATTTCAAACGTTTGTGACACTATCATTTATAAGACTCAAATATACCAACCCATTGTGAAAAGACCATGATCAATGATCTCTGTCCGACTACAAGTACAAATGCCTGATGGCTATCCTTTGTACTGTATTTGTATATCAGTGAGGATACAAGATCGGTGTCTCATACTCTCGTATCGTACATTATCCCGTATCGTACATTATCTTGTAATGAGAAAAGATGTATTCGAATGACATTGTCCTATCATCTCGTTCTAATAAAATCGGTATTATCAAGCAAACTACGAATGGTGAGTTTGTTGATTATTCGCTCCGGAAAATTGATGGATATGTTGTTAGCTATAGATCCGTAGGATACACCACTAATAATAAAAACGATGCAAACCCTGTTTGCCTGCCCCGAAAACATATCAAAGCATTTGATCAAAAGAGCTTAAGAGCTCGAAAATGGCAAAAACAAATCATCGACAGCCATCGGGTACTATGCAACCGGCTTACGGATTTTCAGTTCAACGTCTGCAATAGGTGTCAAGAGTACTCGCCTTGTTTTCTGAATAATTGATACTGGACCAAGATTGAGTTATCAACCCAGAACAAGCCTGTAATAAAGTAATCAATCGTAACATGTCTCATTCAAAATGAGAACCAAGGTATCAGTCTGTATGATGTCAAATACCACTAGACTACGCAAACGTCAGTCTACATAATTTTGTCTAATAAACCTTCCATATGAACTCGTAACGATGTCTTACTTTACGCCGTGGAAGGCCTTATCAAAAGTACTGAAACCAACCTAAACCATAACGTACATAAATAAACAGACTGTTCTTGATAGCAGTGGAAGTATACTCTTCTAAATGTGCACTTTAAATATGGCCTACTAAATGAGAATGGCGTGTGGGAACAATTTGTGTAGTGAATATTTACATCACCACTAAAAGATGCCATGGTTTAGTATCTGATCATGATACCCCGAATGAAGTAATGCAACCTCAAGACTTAGTTTTAGTAATGTGTGAGAGTTTGTTTGCTCGGGTTAATCAGGTGAACAACATCGGTGAAAAACAGCTAGACTCCCACTGGCGCAATACTGTGGATACAGATAGAGTGCATTTCGAAATAAAGAAGATTTCGCTGAAATCTAAGGTGCTAATGAAAGTTCTTATGACATTTCACAAATTAAGCCAAAGCCAAACAGATGTATCTGAAATCAATACCCTTCGATATACCACATAACAGGGAATCACATTGGACAATAATTTCTTTTCTGTGACTAACATGACAAGCCTTGTAAGAACATTGCCTCGAGGCAGGTGTGATATCGACCAGTACTTTTTCGTCCATCGAAGATGTGCAAAGAGAACCCGAGTTAGATAACGCCGTGCTAATTCGTTAGACAAACTAAGGTGATATGGTTATGAAGAAGTCATCCTCATGATGTCTCGTCTGCATCACTGATTTTTCTCCACCTAATCTCTAGACGAGATAAGAGGTACGAAGGCCCATTTCGACGATTGAAACGACGACGTATCGACATTAATCTGCTAGTTGTCATGCGGTGACAGTTGTCAGCTCTGTAGCTTATAACTGGTAGATGCTGTTCGTGTTGTCCTTGCTGTTTATCTACTTACAGCGTAGGAATTAACACATTTCAATCTTAATTTCAGTAAGTACACGGTCGATCTGGGAAATGGTACAAATGGCTTAGATGGCAATTGCCGCCAGCAACGCTGTTTGTTCGCGCTACGGCAAGTGCTACGGCAAACCTCTAAGCGAACTGTCTGCCAGTTTATCATTGATAATTATTTTTTCCTCGCGATATTATACAAGTGTAACAAGCAGAACAGCAGTCTGATTTAGTATAATGCAATTATGACCTTTTAACACAACCTGGCCTGGGGGGCACTCCTCTCCCCCCCCCCTCGAACGTTTTTTTGCTCCTATCTCCGGGACGAAAAAAAATGAGAGCTGATACTCCGTGACTTTGTAGCTTACCATATTGGGGTCATTTTGAGGCTATTTGCATGACCCCCCGAGCAAAGGATCATGGGTAAATTCAAAATGGCGGCCATGCGGGATACCAGAAAAGTGATAGTTTTCGTCAGCAGCCTCCTAGGATAACGAAAATATTTAAGGAACACTTCTCCTTCCGCCTTCCCGCCCAAGGCTGCGGTACACCCCAAATCGCCCAGGTCAGATAGGTTTAAGAGACGAGTTGATCAGAGAGAGTAATCAGAAGATATAAAAAACATGTTCCAGTTTGGACTAATCCATCAAACCTTGGTACATGTAGCAACACAAAGCAGAGTTATACGATAACAATTCAATAGGACTTTCCTCATCCGTTCTATCCCATAGCTGTGATTTGACAACTCATCTGTACGGCGAAGAAATTAAGTATGGGCTTGTCTTTGTCTTGCTGACCGTTTGCCTGTAGACAAGTGAGGCGACACATTCAGCGATTCAACATGTTCTTGCCTTCAGCCTTCAATCGATAGATCAAGCTAACATAATGTAAACCCAGTGATTGCATAAATGCTGGCAAATTTCCTTTAGACACAATTTCCCCGTAATAATCTGACCTGAACAAATTCAATAATATGCTTCGTATAGTTTGTATCTGATTGACGCTTCTCAGTGATGCCTCATATAATAACTTGATAATGATGAGCACCCTTTGATCTTCGAAAGACTTCACCAAAAATAATACAACCGATATATTTCGCGTTCAAGCAGTAGACAAACCCGGGTTTGGCGGCCAGCTCCGATAGGATCATTGACAGTTACATGGATTAAAGAAGATAATCAGTTATTTGGTTAAATATAGACTACATCTGTAAAAGCAACTTTCTCATGTTACTCCTATCTTTATAGCTCAAATGCTGAAAGCTAGTTTAAATACACAATGTTTCACTGTGATCCTATTTCATTTATGGTTATTTCAAACTGAGAGAGTTGCATCTCTACATTGACGCGATCTCTCATTGTAAAAATTTGGCGGGGGGGGGAATGGAACCCATGCAAATGTCGGATTATGGCAGTAGTTATATTTCCCATCATGGACAATACCTGGAAATAAATGCAATCGCTGCATGTGCGACTTCGAAGTTGAGAAATATATATGTTGTCATGAGCGTAATTGTTCGATTCATGGTTGCTACAGAATTATTATGAATTGACACAAGTCGATTTGCATGTACAAATGTAGCAGCCGAAGAATATTTAAAAATAAGGACAAGGAATTGTATATGCTTTCACATGGGGATGACCGTTGGCGGTGGTTCTTCACACCAGAGACCAGATAATTTCGTCACCGAGAGTACGCGTTCTCGGCTATAGTATCACTCGAATGCGAAAATCGCTTCGATGTGTATCCAGTTTTTTGTGGTCTTGGCGCTCACACGCCGATTTTCTTATATAATGTTTCTCACCTGTTTTATTGATTGCAAGAGTAATAGCGCCATAGGCGAACAAGAGATTGAATTTAAATAATTCATGAAGATCAGAGAAATGTTCAAAGGAAATCGTTTACTGGAAGCAATCGCTTACCTTCTAAATTAATAACTACCTTCATATTTAATAATTAATTGTAGCAAATATCTAGAATAGCTTTTTGTGTAGACCGATGTGCGAAGCGCATATATGTCTAGAGAATGACATACTTTCGTTGGACAAATTACATCAAACGCCGTGCGTTCCCCTGTGAAATAATGTTTCTGTGGATGTTGGCCGGTCCAGAAATTCGCATGGCAGGATGCATGTAAAATTGGATTATAAGGAAGGGAGTAGATATAGGACATCCTATGTAAAGGATACTGTCACAAGGATACTGTAAATCTCAGCAAAGAAGAGTTGTTAGAGAGTTGTTATAAAATGATCAATAAAAATCCGTTATATATATCAGGTATAATAGGTTGCACTGAGAATCTTCGTCTAAATTTGAAAAAGAAAAACTAAGCTATGTGAGGATAAAGATGTTGCATTACTCGTACAAAAGATTGTTGATTTTAAAACTATGAGATGGTATATGTAACCCACCTTGTGACAGAGGATTGGCGTCTTCAAGGAGGCTAAACAACTTTTTTATGGCAGCTATGGGGAATTTCAGTATCAACATTATTTGTCAAATATAGATATAGAAATGTTCTAAATCAGAGTGGGAAATCTAATTTCACTAGGTCAGGTATATACGGTAATAACCAGGGCCAGTGATATATGATTCTGACATTGCCAATTTGACAATTTTGACATCAGCGTGATGTTAAGACTATAGATTTTTAGCAGGGGACGTCAGTCCAATTATCCAAAGGCATCAGTCCTGTTGTTTTGCAGCTTTAATGGGTAGGAGAGACCAGTTTTCGCGGCGTCGATTACGTTGCATCAGTCTACAGCAAACATTTTGTAGGCTGGGAGGTGCAGGAAATGGGCACAGTACCCTATCCTCTCTATCAGGTGACGTGCGTCACTTTGAACAGCTTAGAGTATCTCTGTCTTAAAAGCTAGAGTGATCATGTCTTGGGGAGACAAAGACTGGAGACAAGGTAATTTATTTACCTACAATTAATCAAACAATGATTTCGTGTCGAGAATGGACGTGTGTGAATTATTCTTTCCCACCATAATTACGGGTTCTTAGTTGTACCGACCTGTGCACATGTATTCATAGGAATAATAGAAAACGAAATACGAGTCATGCCAGTAAGTTTCTAATGACGGTCGCGATTCATCATCGAGACCGTTTCGCGCGGTTTCCTGGCATTCCCAAGCGATGGATTCACCCCGTATGACGCTGCAATATCGACCACTGGTAAGTGTAAGGCGCGAAACGACGATGTATTATATGATATAGAAGAAACAACTCCAAGTAAAGGTGCGGACGTACCACAGCAACAGATCCTGAATGCTCATCCATTGGATCCGATAGAAAACCGCGCGTAACGACACCAATACGCATTTCTGCAGACAATACTGTAACGGTAACTGAAATCCACATTGGTTTATTCGGGCGCATATATAATAGCTATATGTTACCGTTATTTTCAGTCCATGTTGTGTTTCAGAATATGCCGTAAAACGAACATTTGCCCGCTTCAGGGATTTACGAAACATTTAAACTACGTGATCGGTGGAATTGCGTCAGAGGAAGCCATACCGTCTCGCCATTCATTGGTCGTTTGGTTCTGTTGACGATTGCGAATATATCAAATATAAGTGCTGGATTGCATGCTGATATCCTTATTCTCGTAAACGTGGGATCATGTGAATATAACTTATGCGCAAGAGGAATAACAATCGCTACATTCGAGGCGAAATAATGTTTTCCAATGACAGCGACTCAAATACTCTTTGACATTAACGTGCATTTAGTTTGCGAGGGAAACGTTCTCAATGATGCATCTAAAATAATTGATCATATAAGAGAAGAAATTACACCCCCCCTCCTCCTCACTTCTCACGAGTCTCTACACAGTGCAAAGTGCAACCCCATGTTACAATTTGTAAAGGACGACGTACTGACGTGGCTCTGTCATTTTTTTATTTGCTGAAATTATGTTTCTGTTGAGACTGGTAACCGTCCTCCATGATGTCTTTGTTGGGTAATGAGAACAAGGAAAATACAAAGCATTCTATCTCGATTTGAATAATTATATTCCCCATGCTAAGTGGAAGGCACAGATGAATTACTTGGCAATTGCCGCCAGTTAAAAAACAGTATCAAAAGTCGGCTACTCTGTGCGCAAGTTCTGCTGCAAAGTGTAAAGCCAATAATATGTTGGTTGATACATGAGAACAAAAACAAATACTGTAGATTTTCAACTCTCCTGGATTATTACAAAGCAGTGATCTCCATCGAATTACCTATCATATCATTATCGATCACATATGTCGAGTCGTGAACATTAACATGATTGATTTTCTCTCGCGATATGATAGAAGTTTAACAGTTCACCGAATAGTAATCTAATTTTATATAATGTAATTATGACACTCCGGAAGATGGTTTGACCGTGGAGAGCAATCAAAAGATATAACACCATGTTCTGGTTTGGGCCAATCCATCAAACAGTTGTAATTTGTCAATTGTAATTCTGTACGGCGAACAAATTAAATCTAGGCTTTCTTTCGCTTTGCTTGCCATTTACCGGTAGACACGAGGTGCGACATTGAACGATCTCTGTAAATTTGTTCTCACCGCCTGCGATCACGCTAACACAATGTGGACTCAGTAAAGGAATAAATGACACAATTTACCAGTATTACTTTGACCTGACCAAATTAAATAATATGCCTCGTATGATTGTCTTTTTTCTGGTGCTTCTCAGCAGAGTCTTAAGTAATACTCTGACCCTTTTATCGCCTGTGGACTTCACCAAAATAAATTCAACAGCATAACTCGCGTTCACATTGCGACAAAGACAAGCCATGATTTGGCCTTAATCTCCAATATAACGATTGAGGGTTACTTGTATGAAACAGCACAATTATTTGTACTTATTTGTTGTGCATATCAACTGAACTGATCAATTATGGTTACAGTATCGAACCCATCTGTAGAATCAACATCCTTGTCAACAGCTTCGTTGGAAGCTCTTTTGAAATACAAAAGGTGTCATTGTAAACTATTTCATTTATCGTTATTTCACACCGAAAGATTTGCCTCTGTACGTTTATCAAGCTTAATTACACGTTTAGCCATTATCGTAAGTGTTTTGCATTCCATAGGATGTCTGTGTGTTATCGTCAAGCATAACTTGACAAAACACTGAAAATGTTTTCCCCATGCCACTTATTAGTAGCTATATGCTGGCTTAACCCTACCTGCCCTGTAGGGGGGGGGGCACTTTCCGCCCCCCCTGTTGGTTTTTTGCTTGTATCTCCGGAACGACAAACAATCGAGAGCTGAAACTCCGTGACTTTTTCGATTATTATATTGGGGTCATTTTGAGCCTATTTGCATGACCCCCCGAGCAAAGGATCATGGGTAAATTCAAAATGGCGGCCATGTGGGGGTACCAGAAAAGTGATGTTTTCGCCATATTTCTTAAAAAATTACGCAAAAATTCAGCATGTTGATTCAACGCGATTCTATGCATTTTTCTGAAACATATGTCTTAGCATCACCAAAAAACACCCCCTGATTTGTTCCCCCTCCCTCCCTTCCCACATTAACCCTACCAGGCCTGCGGGAGGGGGGCCAAAATGCCCTCCTACCAAACTTTCAGCGATATCTTCGAAACGCTAAAAGATGGAGAGCTGAAATATTCGTGACATTATAGGGTATCGTATTAGGGTCATTTTGAGCCTATTTGCATAACCCCACGAGCTGAGGATCATGGGTAAATTCAAAATGGCGGCTGTGTGGGGTACCAGAAAAAGTTATGCTTTAGTCATATTTCTTCAAAACATTTGCTTTTCTCTACGGAAAATTGCGTAAAACTTATTTTATTTCATATCAGATTATTATTTACTAATTTATCATGCAGTTTTTGCGAAGAAAAAACGAAAATAAAAAAATTCGACGATTTGACCAAAGATCGTCCAAAAATGCTCTTTTTAAAAATGACGTCACAGTGACGTCATCATGGCGGCCATCTTGGATTTTTTTACATTTTCTGGTAGAGCTTGACCCAAAGATATAGTGTGGTAAGTTTCAGCCCTCTAATCTTAGCGATAGCGAAAATATATGGGGGGGCACTTTCCGCCCCCCCCCCAGGCTGCGGTACACCCCAAATCGCCCAGGCCAGATAGGGTTAAAGGCACAGCCATGTGAAATATTATCATGCCATCATTTTCATTCTTGTGACAGAAGATATGCGAAACTGAGCATGAATAATACGTTTAAGATTAGACATACATCAGCTAGATCTCTATGGCAGTCATATGTCTGAAATATACTGCTGCCAGTGACGATGGACTGATATGGTAAAATGTCTTGTGAATAATGCAGGATGGAATCGAACTCTACATTACATCCCTTCTTGCTGAAATGAATTGCGTTGGTTTCGCCGTCCCGCCGGGCATTGCCCTCCAATATGCGGTAGATAGCGACACAAATGTTGGCAGGAATTGGATAGAGTAGCTGTATTTATTCTATCATTGGTTCTTCCAGCCACTAGAAGACACTTCTTATTAGCATTTTGGGAGATCTCTCTCGGGAGCCAGAATAATTCAGAGTTTAATCTTCGAAGAGATATTAAACCGCGGAGATGCTGATTGACCGGTTCGATATCTTCTATCGGAAGGGTGTTGAGTTTGCCACCAAATGAACTAGACCATTGTATCTTTGTACATTGGCGATCGCAGATCAACTTCCTTGGTGCCATTCGATTGATTTGTTTCAAGTATGCTACATTGTATCTTTGCGCACTAATCAGCTGCTTCCTATGTACTTTATGAGAGTCACCATCTACTTCAATACAGGGAAAATGAGGATCCAGTATGTCGTATGTCGTCCGTCAGGAACACTGCTTCTCTCGCTGCAAAATTTTGTAATTGTATTAGTCAGTTTTGTTAATCAGATCGCCCTCGGAACTTCCCTGAGGAGCGAAGTCGAATCACGTTATAATTTGAGCTTATAGACATTTGACTGGCAACTGATGTGAAAAGGTGTTTTCCCATAATCTTGTCTAAACAAATATCTCATCTCAGTCATATTGTCTGATAAGCGTGAGATCAGACATTGATTGGCTAGCCATCGTCAACAAAAAACCTCTACGTCCATGGTCGAAATGCCTTATTTGAAAAACAAAACAGTATTAGCAGAACATAAGCTAGTTTCTTGGAAGGGGGATGCGGATAAGCCGTTTTTCAAAGATGTCAAGCAGGTTGATTAGTGCCTAGTTATTGCAACAAAGTACGTTTTCCGACGCGGATCTATATGCAATACTTATATGCGAAGATTGGACGATAGGAGAATCGCTGTTCATAATACATCAAATCGTTCCAGTTGTAATCGATGTCAGACAACTTTCAGTTTTATACAACACGCTCTTCATTATCGTTATGACTAGCTTACAATCTGTTTATTCATCGTTATACTCTTTACATTTTGCGACTGGAATTGATTCGGTCTTGGGAGATGTTATCAATTATATACCTACATATCAAGTTTGGAAAAGTTTATTTCAAACGTTTGTGACACTATCATTTATAAGACTCAAATATACCAACCCATTGTGAAAAGACCATGATCAATGATCTCTGTCCGACTACAAGTACAAATGCCTGATGGCTATCCTTTGTACTATATTTGTATATCAGTGAGGATACAAGATCGGTGTCTCATACTCTCGTATCGTACATTATCCCGTATCGTACATTATCTTGTAATGAGAAAAGATGTATTCGAATGACATTGTCCTATCATCTCGTTCTAATAAAATCGGTATTATCAAGCAAACTACGAATGGTGAGTTTGTTGATTATTCGCTCGGTAAATTGATGGATATGTTGTTAGCTATAGATCCGTAGGATACACCACTAATAATAAAAACGATGCAAACCCTGTTTGCCTGCCCCGAAAACATATCAAAGCATTTGATCAAAAGAGCTTAAGAGCTCGAAAATGGCAAAAACAAATCATCGACAGCCATCGGGTACTATGCAACCGGCTTACAGATTTTCAGTTCAACGTCTGCAATATGTGTCAAGAGTACTCACCTTGTTTTCTGAATAATTGATACTGGACCAAGATTGAGTTATCAACCCAGAACAAGCCTGTAATGAAGTAATCAATCGTAACATGTCTCATTCAAAATGAGAACCAAGGTATCAATCTGTATGATGTCAAATACCACTAGACAACGTAAACGTCAGTCTACATAATTTTGTCTATAGAACCTCCAATATAAACTCGTAACGATGTCTTACTTTACGCCGTGGAAGGCCTTATCAAAAGTACTGAAACCAACCTAAACCATAACGTACATAAATAAACAGACTGTTCTTGATAGCAATGGAATTATACTCTTCTAAATGTGCACTTTAAATATGGGCTACTAAATGAGAATGGCGTGTGGGAACAATTTGTGTAGTGAATATTTACATCACCACTAAAAGACGCCATGGTTTAGGATCTGATCATGATACCCCGAATGAAGTAATATTAATATGCAACCTCAAGACTTAGTTTTAGTAATGTGTGAGAGTTTGTTTGCTCGGGTTAATCAGGTGAACAACATCGGTGAAAAACAGCTAGGCTCCCACTGGCGCAATATTGTGGATACAGATAGAGTGCATTTCGAAATAAAGAAGATTTCGCTGAAATCTAAGGTGCTAATGAAAGTTCTTATGACATTTCACAAATTAAGCCAAAGCCACACAGATGTATCTGAAATCGATACCCTTCGATATAATACATAACAGGGAATCACACGGTACAATAATTTCATTTGTGTGACTAACAGGAAAAGCCTTGTAAGAACTTTGCCTCCAGACAGATGTGATATCGACCAGTACTTTTTCGTCCATCGAAGATGTGCAAAGAGAGTCCGAGTTAGATAACGCCGTGCTAATTCGTTAGACAAACTAAGGTGATATGATTATGAAGAAGTGATCCTCATGATGTCTCGTCTGCATCACTGATTTTTCTCCACCTAATCTCTAGACGAGATAAGAGGTACAAAGGCCCTTTTCGACGATTGAAACGACGACGTATCGACATTAATCTGCCAGTTGTCATGCGGTGACAGTTGTCAGCTCTGTAGCTTATAACTGGTAGATGCTGTTCGTGTTGTCCTTGTTGTTTATCTACTTACAGCGTAGGAATTAACACATTTCAATCTTAATTTCAGTAAGTACACGGTCGATCTGGGAAATGGTACATATGGCTTAGATGGCAATTGCCGCCAGCAACGCTGTTTGTTCGCGCTACGGCAAGTGCTACGGCAAACTTCTAAGCGAACTGTCTGCCAGTTTATCATTGATAATTATTTTTTTCTCGCGATATTATACAAGTGTAACAAGCAGAACAGCAGTCTGATTTAGTATAATGCAATTATGACCTTTTAACACAACCTGGCCTGGGTGGCACTCCTCTCCCCCCCACCCCTCCGATGTTTTTTGCTCCTATCTCCGGGACGAAAAAAAATGAGAGCTGATACTCCGTGACTTTGTAGCTTATCATATTGGGGTCATTTTGAGGCTATTTGCATGATCCCCCGGCAGAGGATCATGGGTAAATTCAAAATGGCGGCCATGCGGGATACCAGAAAAGTGATAGTTTTCGTCAGCAGCCTCCTAGGATAGCGAAAATATTTAAGGAACACTTCTCCCCCCCGCCTTCCCGCCCAAGGCTGCGGTACACCCCAAATCGCCCAGGTCAGATAGGTTTAAGAGACGAGTTGATCAGAGAGAGTAATCAGAAGATATAAAAAACATGTTCCAGTTTGGATTAATCCATCAAACCTTGGTACATGTGGCAACACAAAGCAGAGTTATACGATAACAATTCAATAGGACTTTCCTCATCCGTTCTATCCCATAGCTGTGATTTGACAACTCATCTGTACGGCGAAGAAATTAAATATGGGTTTGTCTTTGTCTTGCTGACCGTTTGCCTGTAGACAAGTGAGGCGACACATTCAGCGATTCAACATGTTCTTGCCTTCAGCCTTCAATCGATAGATCAAGCTAACATAATGTAAACCCAGTGATTGCATAAATGCTGGCAAATTTCTTTTAGACACAATTTCCCCGTAATAATCTGACCTGAACAAATTCAATAATATGCTTCGTATAATTTGTATCTGATTGACGCTTCTCAGTGATGCCTCATATAATAACTTGATAATGATGAGCACCCTTTGATCTTCGAAGGACTTCACCAAAAATAATACAACCGATATATTTCGCGTTCAAGCAGTAGACAAACCCGGGTTTGGCGGCCAGCTCCGATAGGATCATTGACAGTTACATGGATTAAAGAAGATAATCAGTTATTTGGTTAAATATAGACTACATCTGTAAAAGCAACTTTCTCATGTTACTCCTATCTTTATAGCTCAAATGCTGAAAGCTAGTTTAAATACACAATGTTTCACTGTGATCCTATTTCATTTATGGTTATTTCAAACTGACAGAGTTGCATCTCTACATTCACGCGATCTCTCATTGTAAAAATTTTGGGGGGGATGGAACCCATGCAAATGTCGGATCATGGCAGTAGTTATATTTTCCATCATGGACAATACCTGGAAATAAATGCAATCGCTGCATGTGCGACTTCGAAGTTGAGAAATATATATGTTGTCATGAGCGTAATTGTTCGATTCATGGTTGCTACAGAATTATTATGAATTGACACAAGTCGATTTGCATGTACAAATGTAGCAGCCGAAGAATATTTAAAAATAAGGACAAGGAATTGTATATGCTTTCACATGGGGATGACCGTTGGCGGTGGTTCTTCACACCAGAGACCAGATAATTTCGTCACCGAGAGTACGCGTTCTCGGCTATAGTATCACTCGAATGCGAAAATCGCCTCGATGTGTATCCAATTTTTTGTGGTCTTGGCGCTCACACGCCAATTTTCTTATATAATGTTTCTCACCTGTTTTATTGATTGCAAGAGTAATAGCGCCATAGGGGAACAAGAGATTGAATTTAAATAATTCATGAAGATCAGAGAAATGTTCGAAGAGAATTTTTTCTTCGGAAATCGTTTACTGGAAGCAATCGCTTACCTTCTAAATTAATAACTACCTTCATATTTAATAATTAATTGTAGCAAATATCTAGAATAGCTTTTTGTGCAGACCGCTGTGCGAAGCGCATATATGTCTAGAGAATGACATACTTTCGTTGGACAAATTACATCAAACGCCGTGCGTTCCCCTGTGAAATAATGTTTCTGTGGATGTTGGATTATAAGGAAGGGACTAGATATAGGACATCCTATGTAAAGGATACTTTCACAAGGATATTGTAAATCTCAGCAAAGAAGAGTTGTTAGAGAGTTGTTATAAAATGATCAATAAAAATCCGTTATATATATCAGGTATAATAGGTTGCACTGAGAATCTTCGTCTAAATTTGAAAAAGAAAAACTAAGCTATGTGAGGATAAAGATGTTGCATTACTCGTACAAAAGATTGTTGATTTAAAAACTATGAGGTGGTATATGTAACCCACCTTGTGACAGAGGATTGGCGTCTTCAAGGAGGCTAAACAACTTTTTTATGGCAGCTATATGGGGAATTTCAGTATCAACATTATTTGTCAAATATAGATATAGAAATGTTCTAAATCAGAGTGGGAAATCTAATTTCACTAGGTCGGGTATATACGGTAATAATCAGGGCCAGTGATATATGATTCTGACATTGCCAATTTGACAATTTTGACATCAGCGTGATGTTAAGACTATAGATTTTTAGCAGGGGACGTCAGTCCAATTATCCAAAGGCATCAGTCCTGTTGTTTTGCAGCTTTAATGGGTAGGAGAGACCAGTTTTCGCGGCGTCGATTACGTTGCATCAGTCTACAGCAAACACTTTGTAGGCTGGGAGGTGTAGGAAATGGGCACAGTACCCTATCCTCTCTATCAGGTGACGTGCGTAACTTTGAACAGCTTAGAGTATCTCTGTCTTAAAAGCTAGAGTGATCATGTCTTGGGGAGACAAAGACTGGAGACAAGGTAATTTATTTACCTACAATTAATCAAACAATGATTTCGTGTCGAGAATGGACGTGTGTGAATTATTCTTTCCCACCATAATTACGGGTTCTTAGTTGCACCGACCAGTGCACATGTATTCATAGGAATAATAGAACACGAAATACGAGTCATGCCAGTAAGTTTCTAATGACGGTCGCGATTCATCATCGAGACCGTTTCGCGCGGTTTCCTGGCATTCCCAAGCGATGGATTCACCCCGTATGACGCTGCAATATCGACCACTGGTAAGTGTAAGGCGGGAAACGACGATGTATTATATGATATAGAAGAAACAACTCCAAGTAAAGGTGCGGACGTACCACAGCAACAGATCCTGAATGCTCATCCATTACATCCGATAGAAAACCGCACGTAACGACCCTCAATACGCATTTATGCAGACAATATTGTAACGGTAACTGAAGTCGACATTGGTTTATTAGGGCTCATATATAATAGCTATATGTTACCGTTATTTTCAGTCCATGCTGTGTTTCAGAATATGCCGTAAAACGAACATTTGCCCACTTCAGGGATTTACGAAACATTTAAACTACGTGATCCGTGGAATTGCGTCAGAGGAAGCCATACCGTCTCGCCATTCATTGGTCGTTTGGTTCTGTTGACGATCGCGAATATATCAAATATAAGTGCTGGATTGCATGCTGATATCCTTATTCTCGTAAACGTGGGATCATGTGAATATAACTTGTGCGCATGAGGAATAACAATCGCTACAATCGAGACGAAATGATTTTTTCCAATGACAGTGACTCAAATAACTCAAAGGACGACGTACTGACGTGGCTCTGTCATTTTTTATGTGCTGAAATTATGTTTCTGTTGAGACTGGAAACCGTCCTCCATGATGTCTTTGTTGGGTAATGAGAACAAGGAAAATACAAAACATTCTATCTCGATTTGAATAATTATATTCCCCATGCTATGGAAGGCACAGATGAATTACTTGGCAATTGCCGCCAGTTAAAAAACAGTATCAAAAGTCGGCTACTCTGTGCGCAAGTTCTGCTGCAAAGTGTAAAGCCAATACTATGTTGGTTGATACATGAGAACAAAAACAAATACTGTAGATTTTCAACTCTCCTGGATTATTACAACGCAGTGATCTCCATCGAATTACCTATCATATCATTACCGATCACATATGTCGAGTCGTGAACATTAACATGATTGATTTTCTCTCGCGATATGATAGAAGTTTAACAGTTCACCGAATAGTAATCGAATTTTATATAATGTAATTATGACACTCCGGAAGATGATTTGACGGTGGAGAGCAATCAAAGGATATAACACCATGTTCTGGTTTGGGCCAATCCATCAAACCGACGAGAAAGGGCAAAACAGAACGCTTCAATATGGCTTTCCACATTTCGTTTTAGCGCCCAGTTGTAATTTGTCAATTGTAATTCTGTACGGCGAACAAATTAAATCTGGGCTTTCTTTCGCATTGCTTGCCATTTACCGGTAGACACGAGGTGCGACATTGAACGATCTCCGTAAATTTATTCTCACCGCCTGCGGTCACGCTAACACAATGTGGACTCAGTAAAGGAATAAATGACACAATTTACCAGTATTACTTTGACCTGACCAAATTAAATAATATGCCTCGTATGATTGTCTTTTTTTTCTGGTGCTTCTCAGCAGAGTCTTAAGTAATACTCTGACCCTTTCATCGCCTGTGGACTTCAGCAAAATAAATTCAACAGCATAACTCGCGTTCACATTGCGACAAAGACAAACCATGGTTTGGCCTTAAAGGTCAACCCAAACGCTCTGAGGTCAAAAATATAAAAAAATAGTCCTTTCGATTCTGAAAATAATGATATTTTTTTTATAATTTTGTGCAGTCTGGTTGGCGAGATATTGCCGTTTGAAAGGTGAAAATCGCTCTCCTGTCAATTCCAGCTGTGACGTCACGGAGGGAAGCCGTCTTGTATTCTCTATGTTAAAGCCGTATACCACAGTCGTATGTAGCTGCTGATTTCTGGAGATTTTCGGAGTATCGGGGCATCATTTTTAAATATGCCGCGACGTTGTGTAGTGGGAGGTTGCAGTTTTACTACAGATGACGGTGTTAGTATTCATTTGTGGCCCAAAGACGAGAAAATCGCTGCAAATTGGACGAAATTTGTACGCAACACGAGTGTGGAAAGAGGGCCCGAGCCAGTACTCGTATAATTTGCTCGGCACATTTTGACAGAAAGACATCATTCGAGGACATCTACAGCGTAGCAGTTGAATTCGGGTACAAACCAAAACTAAAGAGAACAGCTATTCCAACTATCAAACGTAAGAACAATCAGAATGTGACGGCAAAGAAATCGGACAAGGAGAATCTATCACGGACATCGGCTGAACGAACCTAGCCTGCAAGCGAGGCCTCGGGCAGGGGGATGGCTGTACATGCCCTGCTCGCTCTCGCGTGGCATTTGTTGCTTGAGCATCTACAGGTTCATCTTCTCTAGCCAAGTCGACGTACATCACGTTGCTCTGTACATTGCCTTGGCATACTTCTCTAGTAAAGTTCGAACGTTAATCCTCATTTATGGTTGGATGCAGAGACGGCGTGCTGCATCCAATCAGAATGCGCGTTACGTAGTAGTTGGTTTCCCAAGATGTCGGCCCCCAGTAAGAATGAGTTGTGTCGAATGTGCGGGGAAATTCTATCGAAAAGATACAGGAAGAGCACTTTCACGGGCACTTTTGGTGTTTCTGATCAATTGAATCAGATTTTGGGAAACGCTGCAAGGTCGAACGATAACGAATTGCCTCACGTATGTGCCGACTTGAGATTGAAGGGAAACAACTCCTGATGGCAAAAAGTCTCTCGCCGTTAAAACTTCCACTAGGTGGCGCAGAGCAGTATTCCTCTGCCACCAGCCAAGAATGTCAAGGCAGCGTAGAGAGCTTCGCGATGTAGTTGACTTGGCTGGTGAAGATGCTACAGGTTAGACTGGATGAGTCTCTATTTCATATATACACGTTTAACCATTTGTTCCAATGTGTCTTAATGTCTGTATTTGTATGTTCAATTTTATTCATTCTATGTATGCGTTTTTAGCCAAATGTTGGCACAAACTTCACGCAAATAAATTATCTAAATTATATACTATTTAATAATAATAATAAAATGATCTTTCATAAATATATATACGTTTGATAAGTAAATAAATAAAAAACACCAATTGGAGTGAATGGCTGTAGATACAGAAGTGATAATTATACTTTCATAATCCCTTGACATTTGAGATTGTGGGAATATCATTCGATTTCAATTTAATTGAGGCAATTTGTCGAAAATTGAGCAAATGTGAATGCCGATCCACTCACCACGGCTTACTTTTCGCCATGAATGTCCAAAGTTTTTTTATCAAACTATATAATTCTGAAATTGGTATTTCATGGGGATTATGGGAAAACAAACAAAATTCAAGTCGGACGTATATCAGTAGAGTTATCAACAGTTTACTGTCCATACTGCCGAATCCCGGAGATTATCCCTTCGAAAAGGCTGCCTCGGTCAGTAACAACAATAACAACACAGATGTGCTCGTTCGTTACATCACAGAATCGTTCTACATTCAATACAGTTTGAAATATATGGACATTTGGTCTTATAGATGACGATAATAAGGTTTCCAGTCAAGTTGCATACCAATCTGTATTCAACAAACGACCTCTCCGAATCCTGTCGTCGTCGAGTTCCACGTTGTCAGAGTGGTTGTCACTGTCAGAATCGGAGCCGTACGGCTCAAATTGATAGGGCTGAATTCCGCCGTTGGTCTGCAAACAACTGTTAATTTGCCCGTCATCATCCTCCTCTATGTCTATTTCATCTTCTTGGCGAAAAATATTTCCATCTAAGCAGCTGATATCGCTCGAATCGGCATCTGAACCGGAGCTCTGACTGCACTCGCTTTCCATGTTATCCGCTGTTTTTTCTCAGGCAACTTCCCTGCGTGACGTCATCAAGCCAGCTGCGAAAGTGTGAAAAAGCCCACTTTGCTCCCATATTACGTGTATTTCTGATCAGATTAGAATTTTTTCAATATTTTTTTCATACAAAGTGAAGTATGAACTATGATTTTTAAGGATTTTTAGACCAAAAAAAATTCCGCTTGGGTTGACCTTTAATCTCCAATATAACGATTGAGGGTTACTTGTATGAAACAGAGCACAATTATTTGTACTTATTTGTTGTGCATATCAACTGAACTGATCAATTATGGTTACAGTATCGAATACATCTGTAAAATCAACATTCTTGTCAACAGCTTCGTTGGAAGCTCTTTTGAAATACAAAAGGTGTCATTGTAAACTATTTCATTTATCGTTATTTCACACCGAAAGATTTGCCTCTATGCGTTTATCAAGCTTAATTACACGTTTAGCCATTATCGTAAGTGTTTTGTATCCCATAGGATGTCTGTGTGCTATCGTCAAGCATAACTTGACAAAACACTGAAAAGGTTTTTCGCCATGCCACTTATTAGTAGCTATATGCTGGCTTAAAGGCACAGCCATGTGAAATATTATCATGCCATCATCTTCATTCTTGTGACAGAAGATATGCGAAAGTGAACATGAATAATACGTTTAAGATTAGACATACATCAGCTAGATCTCTATGGTAGTCATATGTCTGAAAATATACTGCTGCCAGTAACGATGGACTGATATGGTAAAATGTCTTGTGAATAATGCAGGATGGAATCGAACTCTACATTACATCCCTTCTTGCTGAAATGAATTGCGTTGGTTTCGCCGTCCCGCCGGGCATTGCCCTCCAATATGCGGTAGATAGCGACACAAATGTTGGCAGGAATTGGATAGAGTAGCTGTATTTATTCTATCATTGGTTCTTCCAGCCACTAGAAGACACTTCTTATTAGCATTTTGGGAGATCTCTCTCGGGAGCCAGAATAATTCAGAGTTTAATCTTCGAAGAGATATTAAACCGCGGGGATGCTGATTGACCGGTTCGATATCTTCTATCGGAAGGGTGTTGAGTTTGCCACCAAATGAACTAGACCATTCTATCTTTGTACATTGGCGATCGCAGATCAACTTCCTTGGTGCCATTCGATTGATTTGTTGCAAGTATGCTACATTGTATCTTTGCGCACTAATCTGCTGCTTCCCATGTACTTTATGAGAGTCACCATCCACTTCAATATAGGGAAAATGAGGATCCAGTATGTCGTATGTCGTCCGCCAGGAACACTGCTTCCTTCGCTGCAAAATATTTTAATTGTATTAGTCAGTTTTATTAATGAGATCGCCCACGGAACTTCCCTGGGACGCTAAAACGAATCACGTTATAATTTGAACTTTTATACACTAGACTGACAACTGATGTAAAAAGGTGTTTTCCCATAATAATGTCTAAACAAATATCTCATCTCAGTCACATTATCTGATAAGCGTGAGATCAGACATTCAGTCTCCAGCCATCGTCATCGAAGAATTTCTACGTCCACGATCGAAATGCCTTACTTGAAAAAAAAACAGTATTAGCAGAATATAAAAAAATTATATCCACATAAGCTAGTTTCTTGTCAGAGGGATGCGGATAAGCCGTTTTTCAAAGATGTCAAGCAGGTTGATTAGTGCCTAGTTATTGCAACAGAGTACTTTTCCGACGCGGATCTATATGCAAAACTTACATGCGAAGATTGGACGATAGGAGAATCGCTGTTTATAATACATCAAATCGTTCCAGTTGTAACCGATGTCAGACAACTTTCAGTTTTATACAACACGCTCTTCATTATCGTTATGACTAGCTTACAATCTGTTTATTCATCGTTATAATCTTTACAGTTTGCGACTGGAATTGATTCGGTCTTGGGAGATGTTATCAATTATACCTACATACCAAGTTTGGAAAAGTTTTTTTTCAAACGTTTGTGACACTATCATTTATAAGACTCATATATACCAACCCATTGTGAAAAGACCATGATCAATGATCTCTGTCCGACTACAAGTACAAATGTCTGATGGCTATCCTTTGTGCTACGTTTGTATATCAGTGAGGATACAAGATCGATATCACATACTCTCGTATCGTACATTATCCCGTATCGTACATTATCTTGTAATGAGAAAAGATGTATTCCAATGACATTGTCCTATCATCTCGTTCTAATAAAATCGGTATTATCAAGCAAACTACGAATGGTGAGTTTGTTGATTATTCGCTCGGTAAATTGATGCATATGTTGTTAGCTATAGATCCGTAGGATACACCACTAATAATAAAAACGATGCAAAACCTGTTTGCCTGCCCCGAAAACATATCAAAGCATTTGATCAAAAGAGCTTAAGAGCTCGAAAATGGCAAAAACAAAACATCGACAGCCATCGGGTACTATGCAACCGGCTTACGGATTTTCAGTTCAACGTCTGCAATAGGTGTCCAGAGTACTCTCCTTGTTTTCTGAATAATTGATACTGGACCAAGATTGAGTTATCAACCCAGAACAAGCCTGTAATAAAGTAATCAATTGTAACATATCTCATTCAAAATGAGAACCAAGGTATCAGTCTGTATGATGTCAAATACCACTAGACTACGCAAACGTCAGTCTACATAATTTTGTCTAATAAACCTCCAATATAAACTCGTAACGATGTCTTACTTTACGCCGTGGAAGGCCTTATCAAAAGTACTGAAACCAACCTAAACCATAACGTACATAAATAAACAGATTGTTCTTCATAGCAGTGGAAGTATACTCTTCTAAATGTGCACTTTAAATATGGCCTACTAAATGAGAATGGCGTGTGGGAACAATTTGTGTAGTGAATATTTACATCACCACTAAAAGATGCCATGGTTTAGTATCTGATCATGATACCCCGAATGAAGTAATGCAACCTCAAGACTTAGTTTTAGTAATGTGTGAGAGTTTGTTTGCTCGGGTTAATCAGGTGAACAACATCGGTGAAAAACAGCTAGACTCCCACTGGCGCAATACTGTGGATACAGATAGAGTGCATTTCGAAATAAAGAAGATTTCGCTGAAATCTAAGGTGCTAATGAAAGTTCTTATGACATTTTACAAATTAAGCCAAAGCCACACAGATGTATCTGAAATCGATAGCCTTCGATATAATACATAACAGGGAATCACATTGGACAATAATTTCTTTTCTGTGACTAACATGACAAGCCTTGTAAGAACATTGCCTCGAGGCAGGTGTGATATCGACCAGTACTTTTTCGTCCATCGAAGATGTGCAAAGAGAGTCCGAGTTAGATAACGCCGTGCTAATTCGTTAGACAAACTAAGGTGATATGATTATGAAGAAGTGATCATCATGATGTCTCGTCTGCATCAGTGATTTTTCTCCAACTAATTTCCAGACGAGGTCAACAGTGGGAAGGCCCTTATCGACGATTGAAACGACGACGTATCGACGTTAATCTGTCAGTTGTCATGCGCTGACATTTGTCAGCTCTTTGGCTTATAGCTGGTAGATGCTGTCCGTGTTGTCCTTGTTGTTTATCTACTTACAGCGTAGGAATTAACACATTTCAATCTTAATTTCAGTGAGTACACGGTCGATGTGGAGAATGGTACAGATGGCTTAAGCGAATTTGTTTACGAAACTTTGCGATGTATTGGTCGTAATGTTTCGTAATAAATCGCTTTACAAAAGCCGGTTTTCCCGTCATTTGGGGCGAATAGATACGACATGTTTTACGAATAATTACGACTGTTTGCGATGCAGATACAAAGAAATACGATACTTTTACGACAGTTAGCGATATTTGCACCCAAATTTAGGCGAATCAGTGCGATACAGTTGCGAACATTTACGAAGTGCATACGACTACTTGCCATTATTTCACGATGTCTTGCGAATACGTACGAAGGTTTTACGACGTTTTTACGACGTTGTTATGACAGTTTGGGTCAAATGTTTACGATTACTTCGTATACCATCGTTTCCTGTCGTAAGTTATCGTAACTATTAGTATTTATTTTTCACTTGACGATTATTAACGGAACTGTTAACAATAAGGCGATTAAATTACGACTTGATTACGATGCATTACCACGTAGTTACGACGACTTATGATTATTTACGATAAAATTACGAATATTTGAGACTTAAGGCAAAATCGCATTGTTTGGCGAATTTTTTTAACATTTTGAAATTGGCGCGGCGATAAAACCGAGACGACGATTTTCTTACGAATTGAAGCGATGGCTTACGAATCATGGCGAATGTCTTTACGAATAGCTTGCGAGAATCTTATCAATACTTACGATCTTAAATCGTCAGGCTTCGTAAAGGAATTCGCCTAAGTGGGACTTGGGCTTTAGGTCGCAGTTGCCGCCAGCGACGCTGTTTGCTCGCGCTGCGGCAAGTGCTACGGCAAACTTCTAAGCGAACTGTCTGTCAGTTTATCATTGGTAATTCATTTTTTTCTCGAGATATGATACAAGTGTAACACGCGAAACAGCAATCTGATTTAGTATAATGTAATTATGACCTTTTAAGAGACGAGTTGACCAGAGAGAGTAATTAGAAGATATAAAAAACATGTTCTAGTTTGGACTAATCCATCAAACCTTGGTAGAAACACAAAGCAGTGTTATGGGATAACAATTCAATAGACCTTTCAACACTTCGTTCAATCTCAAAGTTGTGATTTGACAACTCTTTTGTACGGCGAACAAATTAAATATGTGTTTTCCTTTGTCTTGCTGACCGTTTGCCTGTAGACACGTGAAGCCACACATTCAGCCATCCAAACTTATTCTTGTCTTCAGCCTTTGATCGATAGATCAAGCTAACATGATGTAGACCCAGTGATTGAATAAATGCTGGCAAATTTCTTATTAGACACAATTTTCTCGTAATAATCTGACCTGAACAACTTCAGTAATACGCTTCGTATAATTTGTATCTGATTAACGCTTCTCAGTGGAGCCTCATAATATAATATAATGATAGTGACGAGTACTCTTTGATCTTCGCTGCATTTCATCAAAAATAATACAACCGATATATTTCGTGTTCAGACAGTGGGAAAACACAAACCCGGGTGTGGCCGTCAACTCCGACAGGACCACGGGCAGTTACTTGGATGCACGAACATAATCAGTTTTTTGTTTCAATATTGACTACATCTGCAAACGCAACATACTCCTATCTCTGTAGCTTAAATGTTGAAAGCTCATTCAATACAAAATGTTTCATTGTTTATTTATTTCATACCGAGAGATTGGAATCTATACATTGACATACATGTATGTTTATATACATGCAGAGCTATTCTCGGGAGTGTTTCTGTGTCACATAAGATATATGTTGCTCACTGTTAACAGTCATGTTAAATATTGTCATGCGATCAGCCACTTTCTGCTAACAGAAGATATGCGAAAGTGAACATGATTAATATGCTAATAATATATGACAATGTTGCTTTGGTTTGACCACAACGTCGAGCATTGCTCTCCAAGATGTGGTAGCTAATGTATCAGAGACCGACATAACTATCGACATGAGTTGGACAGAGTAGATTAATTTAGTCAAATTATTGGTTTTTACAGGCTCTAGAAGACATTCCATATTAACATATTTAAGAGTCTCTCCGAGTAATTCAGTCAGAGTGTAATCTTCGAAAAGATATTAACCCGCCGAGAAGCTGAATAACAGGTTGTTGTGAAGGGGTGTCGAGTTCGCCAACAAATGAACTAGACCACTCCAACTTGGTACATCGGGCATGGCACAGAAACTCTAATTCATCAGTCGCAAGGATGCTACATTGTATCTTGGCACACTAAACTGCTGCTTTTCATGTACTTTGTGAGAGACACCATATCCTTCAACACATACAGCTGGTACCAGCTTGGTCGTCGGTCATGAAGTATGTTTCTCTCGTTGCAGAAATGTCTTTGTCAATTTTGTTGATCAGGTCGTCCACGGAATCTCTTCGTACTATAATTTGAGCTTTTAGGCAATAAAATGGCACCTGATATAAAGGATGTCTTTCAATAATCGCGTATAAAACAAATACCTCACTTCTGTCGTATTATCTGAAAAAGAGTGACATCAGACATTCATTAGCTAGCAGTCGTTCACGAACAATTTCTACGTCCCTAATCGAAATGCCTTATTTGCAGAACACTATTAGTAAATATAAGCAGAATTTTTTAATGTTATATTAACATCAGCTAGTTTCACTGTAGGTTGTACCGTATGTAGATCTAATCTCAGGATATAACAGGGAGAGAGAGAATTAAAATTTAAGCTCACGTTCAGCAATATTTCAGCTATATAGCGACGATCAAACAAAATTCCAAGTATTCCAACAAAAAGCAAGTCAACAACCCAGCAATCCAGAAATAATCAACTCAACACACCAAAAACATGTATATGCATTAAAACTTATACAACAAATCGATTTCTCTGAAATAACCTAAAACGCAATCTTTTTTTACCCGACTAAAAAGATCTTCTAAAGTAGCTGCTTGATAAAAAGAATCTCTTAAATCTTAAAATATATACTGTCGATCAGAATATGCTTCTCTGATTGCGAGACCGGCCAACTATTGCGAAAACATGCATTGTGTCTTATGATTTTGTGTGATGTCACAAATATTCGAATGTTTGTCGGATTCGCACGACTGGCTATTGCCTAAAATGCCAAAAATGATTTAGTAGTCATTAAAATCCTTCACTGGATTTGAAGGAAACTACAGATAGCCCTACAGGCACATCTTATTTAGATCTCTATCTCTATAAAATGAAGCGGGCGTTCTCTCTCGTCGACTTTATGACAAAAGAGATGATTACAATTTCAACATCGTAAACTATCCCTTTCTGGATAGTAATATTCCAGTGGGACCTGCATATGACGTATACATATCTCGCCTAGTAGCATTTGCTAGATCCTGTGTTAAATGTGATGATTTTAATCAACGTCACAAAACATTGCTGCAGAAACTTATAAAACAGGGCTATTCCACCAAGCGCCTCCACTCAAAGTTTCTCAAATTTGGCGATACATATCGCATGCTGATAGCAAAATACGAGCGTAGCGTGCAAGATCTATGGCGTTACGTTTCGTAACTTGTGTCTAATTCCGCCTAGCCCGGGGCTAGGGGCCGTATTAACCCATGTACTTCAAGATCCTCATGGTACTATATGAACAGTCACAATCAAAGCGTGACTGAGATACGTCATTCTTTAGGTGACGACTTTACCACGAATACTCATCAGCGATACGGATTTGATATTTTGGAACATCATGATGTCTTGCCGGCATCATTGAAAACTGTTGATCGCTTCTCTCTTGCAGGAAACAAGCCTATG
>JAVTVY010005012.1:0-40063 GCA_036873755.1 Hanleya hanleyi | reverse complement strand
GTAGTGGGTTTGGAAACGGGACCAACATGCTGTCTTCCAAATATCGTTGAAAACTTAGGTTGTCAATTACAAGCGTCTAGTCCGTCATTTATAATTCAGCCGTCGTCCATTAAAGAATATCCGCGTCTATAATTCAAAGACCTATTCCATATAACAGTATTACCTTCAAATTAAAAAAGACGATCATAGTATACATAAACATAGGCTAGTTAGTCCATGAGCCAGACCCCAAAATTTCATCAATTGGTACCACCTGGGGTGGCAAATTCTCATTATGATTTAGATGGATAAAAACTTTGAAAGCAAGCCGGGACTCACAGCTTAGTGGTAGTAATCACCTCTTAAAAACGGACACCCGAGTCCAATCTGAGGGACCAGATTTTGGGGTAGGGGAAATATAAAGTTGCATAACTTTGCAAGTAATTGTGATATAATGACATTTGGCCACTCGAAATGTTGGTAATCTGATCATCTATATGTTGGTATCTGTTATATGCTAATATGTCAATTATGTAGGTCACCAGAGGTCAAAAGGTCACGAAATCTGATCCCTGTCGAAAACGTGACCACCTGTAGGAAAACTCGCTCAGATACCGTACCAATGGGACCACATTAATAGGAAAATTCCAACAGTATACTTTCTCCCTTAACTTGGGAGGAATCCTTGGAAAATCGAAAGTCTAGCGCACATCTAGTTCTTTTGACTGATTTATAAAATAAATCAACACTGCGTGAGTCTCCTGATGAGTGTACTACGCTGGCTTAATACTGACGTACAGCCAAAAAATACACGAAACAACACTTGGTATTTGGATAATCCAATACTAAACTAAATAAACGCACTGTTTATTTTCCCCATATGATGGTACACCGAACATTGTATTATAGTTTGGTAACGCCTGGGCATTTGTTGTCGAGTCTGAAGCTTGTACTAGGAATTGTGGGTACGGCTTACTTTTAGTCAGTTTTATTATATATGTTCAAATGGAAGCCAAGAAGTACCCAAGTCTATAATAAGTCTAAACAAGTGGGGTTTATTATTATTTAGACTGTGGCACAGAACTGTTTTTGACGCAATTTCAAAAATGGTCTTTTTATTGCGCTAAAAACAGACACAATTGTATGAATTTGGAAAGCTTGAAATTAGTTGCATATTTTGACAAGTAACTACTCCAAATGCTAATGGCCATGTCTTATGTCTATTCATGGATTAGTTAAGCTACATGTCGAGGTAATTAGATTACCAGAGGTCAAGGTCAAAGATTGCCAATTAATAATTTTCTACATTTTTACTTGGGACTTTCATATTACAATTAGCGCTGCAGCATGGGTCCCGACACTGAATTATTTTCCGAGTAACCCAAACCGGTATTTTACCAAAGGTCATCATATATCAAACTGCCATGCTTGAATACAAGTACAAACCAAGTTGTGACCTATTCTCCAGGGGGGATATCAACCGTTCTTGAATGTAACTGTACTATAAATTTTGGGTGCTGATAACCTACTCTGTTGTTATGATTTTTGTGCTGCAGGTTAGAGAAGCATACCCAATATATGTTTATAAACTTCCCCAGAATGGCTGACCACCCTCCAAGAAGAGCGGGTGACGTTAGAAAAAGGTATTGCGGGAGGGGGGATCTGTTCGGCAATGTTTTTTACACAATAAGGAATGGACCTACTTCCATCGGAAAAGTGTACATTATGATGAGGAAGAGTACTGATTCTCAATGGTATGTATACCTATTTGCCATACAGATGCCCATCCGCCATGTCGTACATTCCTCATCAGCTTCTTGTCATTCCTCTTGTTTATTAGAGGAATTAACGTTAGTATCAGAATGGCGGAATTCAGTGTTGCTGCCCCTACCAAGAAGGCCAGATTGGACATTTTTGACGTAGAATCCAGCATATTTTGTTCTGCGTCTTTCTCAAGGAAGAATCCACCTGTCCTTCCTGACACGACGAAGCTGTAATCGTTATTTTCAGCCTGCAACCAACACCAGGATGAAAATGGACAAGTCCTACTCGAGAATAAAACAGACATCCCCGATGGAGTGAAAACATTTAGATATCACAGAGATTGTAGGTCGACATATTGCATTCGGCACCACATACAGAGATTAACTAGAGCATAGTCTGAGGGATGCACACATTTGATCAAAATGATCAGTAAGGCTGCTTACAAGATCCCCCCCGTAAGGCATCGATACATTTTGGTGGTTAACGTTTCACGAGTAAGTTGAATGAGATTGCATCGGGTGGCGGTGGAAATGATCAGTAAGCATGCTTACAAGATACCCCCCGGATGCACATTTGATAGAAATTGACAAACATTTGTAGTGGAATATAAGTATACATGTTCTAGTAGTTTACGGGTAAGTTCATTTAGATTGCATTTGGTGGCGGCACGGTATGTAAATAGTTGACAATGAGGACCTCACTCGGTCACGACTGTGGTCAACGGATTGTCTACGCATGTTATGCTCTGGACACGAAATGTTACGAACCAACTGAGAAAATTCTGCCCATAGCGCCATCTGTAGATGCACACGCGTCAAATGCAATCCCAAGCAAGGTCTCATGGTATGATAACTACATACAAAATTTGAGAAGAATCCAACTAGCTGATCATCCGGAAATGAAATGTTACGGACCGACAAGAAAGTTTTTACCCTAGGTGGTGCCACCTGTAGACGCACATGCACCAAACGCAATCTCAAGCGAGGTCTCATGGTGTGGTAGCTGAGAACCAAATTTGAGAGGAATCCAAGTAGCGGTTGTCAAGTTATGCTCCGGAAACGGGGAGGGGGGGGGAGTAATTAAGCAGAGGGACAGTGGAAGCAGTAGTTCATCGGCTGCTTCTACCAACAGTAATCCAGGAGATACCACTGCTGTTATCCAGAAGATCACAATTGTCGAAATCTGCATTGTGAAATCTGCATTTGACTGGAAAAGCAATTGCTTTATTTGCGGCATGCGCTGTTTTTCTTCTCACAGATATTCAGCAAGCAATGCTAACTGGTCCATGGTGGCAACAGTCGTAGACGACACGTGTGATAATATCTACACAAAGGTTGTAGATGCTGCAGAAAAGCAATGAGACTTTAAAATGCTTCAACGTCTTTGTGGTGCTGGACAAGATCTAGTAGCTACAGATGCCAGGTATCACCGGAAAGAGAACTGTCTTCCAAAATATATCATGGCAGGTAAAGTCGAGTCGGAAAAAACGGAAAGTGCTCACATCGCTATTATCAGACAGGAGAAAGAAGAATTCTATCAACCAGTTATGGTTGAGAAGGGGGTGTATCTTTTGAAAACACTGCGCAGTTGTTACCAGGAGCTTGCCGTCGGAACAGACGTTAAGAATGCTTCGGCATACACTTCTCAGAAGTTAAAACATAAGCTAATTCAAGAATGGACAGAACTCTCTGTCATACCACAGCTAGGATTATCACATTACTGACCTTGATCAGGGCCTCCTTGAACATACTAAATCCGACAATCCTGGCTGTGGTATGAAAGAGAGTTCTGGCCATTCTTGAATTAGCTGGTGTTTTAACTTCAGAGAAGTGTATGACGAAGCATTCTTAACGTCTGTTCGGACGGCAAGCTCCTGGTAACGATTGCGCAGTGTTTTCAAAAGATACACCTCCTTCTCAACCATAACTGATAGAATTCTTCCTTCACCTGTCTGATAATAGCGATGTGAGCACTTTCCGAATTTTCCGACTCGAATTTACCTGCCATGATACATTTTGGAAGACTTCTTTTTCCGGTGATACCTGGCATCTGCAGCTACTAGATCTGGTCCAGCACCACGAAGGCGTTGAAGCATTTCAAAGTCTCATTGCTTTTCTGCAGCATCTACAGCCTTTGTGTAGATATTATCACACGTGTCGTCTACGACTGTTGCTACCAGGGACCAGTTAGCATTGCTTGCTGAATATCTGTGAGAAGAAAAACAGCGCATGCCGCAAATAAAGCAATTGCTTTTCCAGTCAAATGCAGATTTCGACAATTGTGATCTTCCGATAACAGCAGTGTCATCTTCTGGATTACTGTTGGTAGAAGCAGCCAATGAACTGCTATTGCTGCCACTGTCCCTCTACTTAATTAATCTCTGTATGTTGTGCCGAATGCAATATGTCGACCTACAATCTCTGTGATATCTAAATGTTTTCACTCCATCGAGGATGTCTGTTTTATTCTCGAGTAGGACTTGTCCAGTTTCATCCTGGCGTTGGTTGCAGGCTGAAAATAACGATTACAGCTTCGTCGTGTCAGGAAGGACAGGTGGATTCTTCCTTGAGAAAGACGCAGAACAAAATATGCTGGATTCTACGTCAAAAATGTCCAATCTGGCCTTCTTGGTAGGGGCAGCAACACTGAATTCCGCCATTCTGATACTAACGTTAATTCCTCTAATAAACAAGAGGAATGACAAGAAGCTGATGAGGAATGTACGACATGGCGGATGGGCATCTGTATGGCAAATAGGTATACATACCATTGAGAATCAGTACTCTTCCTCATCATAATGTACACTTTTCCGATGGAAGTAGGTCCATTCCTTATTGTGTAAAAAACTTTGCCGAACAGACTCCGCAATACCTAACGTCACCCGCTCTTCTTGGAGGGCGGTCAGCCATTCTGGGGAAGCTTATAAACATATATTGGGTATGCTTCTCTACCCTGCAGCACAAAAATCATAACAACAGAGTAGGTTATTAGCAGCCAAAATTTATAATACAGAACTTTACATTCAAGAATGGTTGATATCTCCCCACCCCACACCCCTGGAAAATAGGTCACAACTTGGTTTGTAATTGTATTCAACCTAGGCATCATGCATTTCCTTACTCCTGGCTCCATAACGATCAGTTTGATATATGATGACCTTTGGTATAATGCTGGTTTGGATTACTCGGGAAGTAATCCCGTGTTGGGACCCATGCTGCAGCGCTAACTGTAATATGAAAGTCCCAAGTAAAAATGTAGAAAATTAATAATTGACAATCTTTGACCTTGACCTCTGGTGACCTAATTACCTCAAAATGTAGCTTAACTAATCCCTGAATAGACCTAAGACATGACCATTGGCATTTGGAGTAGTTACGTGTCAAAATATGCAAATAATTTCAAGCTGTCCAACTTCATACAATTTTGCCTGTTTTAGCGCAATAAAAAGACCATTTTTGAAATTGCGTCAAAAAAAGTTCTGTGCCACAGTCTAAATAATAATAAACTCCACCTGTTTAGACTTTTTATAGAATAGGGTACTTCTTGGCTTCCATTTGAACCCATTTAGGTTGAGGAAGTTCCATTGGTATGATATCTGCAGCGAGTTTTCCTACAGATGGTCACGTTTTAGAGAGGGGTCAGATTTCGTGACCTTTTGACCTCTGGTGACCTAAATAATTGACATATTAGCATATAACAGATACCAACATATAGAGGATCAGATTACCAACATTTCAAGTGCCCAAATGTCATTATATCACCATTACTTGCAAAGTTATTCGACTTTATATTTCCCCTACCCCCAAATCTGGTCTCTCAGATTGGACTCGGGTGCCCGTCTTTAAGAGGTGATTACTACCACTAAGCTGTGAGTCCCGGCTTGCTTTCAAAGTGTTTATTCATCTATGGATATAGGACTTTCAAAACAACATAATGAGAATTTGCCACCCCAGGTGGTACCGATATCTGGTCTGGCTCATGGACTAAGTTTCCTGCAAAAGAGAAGCGGTCAACAGTTTTCAATGATGCCGACCAGAAAGGCTGACGAATGTGGTTTGCCGTGTGCTCATCCCAATTGAAGATGTCCACATGGACAGCCACAATAAAAGCGTGGCCCGGATACCAATCGTCAGATATATCAGTTTTGGGTCTTCGTCTGTTTTACAAATATGCAGTCAGTTTACTTTCCTGTTGACATGTGCTTCTTTGTCAGTACGCCCGCATCTTATTCCATCACCGTTGTTATCTTGCTTTTATTGGAATCATTTTTAAGCTTGCTTGGAGTTTTGTCATTCGATTATGGACTCGGAAATCGTTCATGAACGACAGTTGGCTACTGAATGTCGGGTCTAAAATCCACATTTCAACGAAGTTGATGATGAAAAAGGTTATTTTTGTGACAGCTATCGTCATTTCCCGTTGTGTGTGGCAGGGTTATCAGTCTATATTATTGGGCGAGTGGTGGTTTTAATCCAGAGAACGCTTGAAGCCATCTAAAAACTCATGCAGTCGAGCTGGTAAACATTAAAATTATCACTCTAATTTTGCTACATTTAGAATCAGAATGCTTTGTTTTCCCTTCTAGGTTATCGAGAAAACCTTCAAATTCAAATCCTAGATTCCCAAATTACAACTTTCCGCCCGGAGCATGTTTTTCGATACTTCGTTCGATTAAATTTTCCTCGCTTCGAGATAACATTTATTTTGTCTCCGTTCCTGCAGTAATATTTAATGTTCCGTTAATTATCTCGCACGATTACATTAAGTTTAGTTACTCGAGTGTTAATGGATTTGTTTTTCCCGACATGTATAGAATAGTATATGCCGCTGTCTCGCCAAACTTCGTCATTTTTTCCACCTCTTACATATCTCACTACTCTTAACCCTACCTGGCCTGGCGGGGGATGCCCCCCCCCCCCCTCTGTTGTTTTGTTTTTGCTCCTATCTCCGGAACGATAAAAACTTGAGGGCCGTCACTTTTTAGATTATCATATTGGGTCATTTTGAGCCTATTGGCATGACCCCCCGAGCAGAGGATCATGGATAAATTCAAAATGGCGGCCATGTGGGTACCAGAAAAGTGATGTTTTCGTCATATTGCTTCAAAATGTTTGGCTTTCTCTATGGAAAAGTGGGGCAAAACATATTTTATTTCATATAAGATTATTATTTACTAATTTATCAAACAGTTTTTGCGAAGAAAAAAATAAAAATATAATTCTGACCGAAAAATCGTCCAAAAATGCACTTTTTGGAAATGACTGTGACGTCATCATGGCGGCCAATTTTTTGTAGAGCTTGACCATAAGAGATAGTGTGGTAAGTTTTATCCCTCTAGCCTTACCGATAGCGAAAATATATAGGGGTGGGGGGGGGGGACTTTCGCCCCCCTTCAGGCTGCGGTACACCCCCAATCGCCCAGGCCAGATAGGGTTAAGATGTTCACGGGATAGTGCATAGGCATGCGGATGAGTATCGGTAGAATAGCTAGTGGATGTTCCCCAGGATATTTGCAATTATTCACACCAATATGTTGCACAACAAGCCATTTTTAACACGCAGTATGTGGAAAGCTATCAATGATAGGATACACTTATTTTACACTTAAGAAATAATGTTTTGAACCTGTAAGGTTCCTATACTTGATAGAGTTGATTCGTCAACGCACTCACTCATTCACTCACCATTAAATCACCCACGGATGTGCGGTTCGTCGAACTGACTTTGATAGAAGGGGCTCTTTGTAATCTAGAAAGATTTCGACTCTAATGTAGTTGTTTGAATGTAGTCATGCAGGAATGTAAGACAGAATATATTTGACGCGTGCGGAAATTATTTTATTATCAT
Organism: Hanleya hanleyi; assembly: GCA_036873755.1. Taxonomy (NCBI): domain Eukaryota; kingdom Metazoa; phylum Mollusca; class Polyplacophora; order Lepidopleurida; family Hanleyidae; genus Hanleya; species Hanleya hanleyi. The sequence goes on along the minus strand of JAVTVY010005012.1, from coordinate 32,473 downwards.
CTAGTTACATCGAAGCGGTTGTCGCATGCTAGCAGATGACGAATTTGTGCTTGCTGCCAGCGACATACTCAGGGACTTCTTTCCAGTGTCTTGGTAGTCTAGCGATGGAGAATGGACATGTATTTCGTCCAACATTAGATACATGAATCCCAACATTCTGAAGACGATTTTGAGCAATTTGCTGCTTATTTCGTTAGAATTTTGCTTGATGAAATCGAAAATGTCAATTCTTCCTCAGTTAAAGATTCCAGTTTAATACATAATTTTCTCTTCTTCAGAGATTACTTCAGACGACGGAAGTGAATATACGTAGGTCAAGGTATTATACACGTCGTCGAACAACGGAGCTGCGCCAGAGTATTGCGAAACCGATCTCTTTTCCACCGCGTGAACTGTGTAAAATGTGTAAAGTGTTGTACAGAATGTCCCAGATTTTCGTTTTAACAGGTATTAAGAAATGTAGTTCTTGGTTACGAATGCCAACGATATTATATAGTCGAATATAGGCGGCTATGGCCAAGCGATGCCAGCAAATGAAACTTGTTACTCGTGCATACGATCAACGAAACGAGACAACCGGACAATATGTAGAAAATTGTGTTCAGTCGTTCACAAGGATACATGCAAGAATGCTCAAAGAAAAACATGTTATGTGTACCCGGGTAACCTCCAATGAAATCCGAAATTCTCGGTATCTGCTATAAGAACTCGAGCCAGACAGGAAACTTCCTCAGTATTTCGCAACGCGAAGAACAGATCACGAAAAAGCATTCTAGAAGCCAGATGCTGTGGGGAAGAATTATCGCTAAATCCACGGTCGACCATTTTGATGGGTTCATCTCGGAAGGGCTTGATGATTTCATTATCTTGTTGGCTCTAATAAATGAGTGTAAAGTCCCTTGTATCTTCGCCAGATTATAGTTCCAAGAAGTAAGACCGAGCCGAACAACCTGAAAATAACTTTAGCTCACGTTTGCCTGCACGCTGGATCCCTCATCTTCAAGTTTCAAGTGTAATACTACATTATTAAAAGTTCCATCGTTTCCCCTGACCCTGTGAATGGTGTACATTCTTCAAACCGTAAACGTACATGTACGTGATGTCTTATATCTAGTCAAGATATGAGCTTGTCAACACCGTGCAGCGAGGATTTTCTTTGATCTCCACATATGGCAAGCGACGGTTGTTAAGTAGTCAATCAATTTTGAATTTTGAATAGGTCATAAAGGAGCACTTCTCCTAATATGGACCACGGGATATTTATAGCGCTATGACATCATGATCACCAAACCGTATTCAGCTGGGAAATGTGTATACTATATTATTCTGCCAAAGTAACACGTATAGTGTTCGACTGGGGTATGCGAAATTCTCTTTGAAAGCCACATATTAATCCGCGAAAATAATGTACTTTCTTTCCTCTCCTGAAAGCTTTCACCACTGGAGGCAGGAATCAATGTGTTGCGAAATATGCGGAGAAAACTATCGCCCTGTGATCTGATGGGATTTGAGACCACATTGCTTGCGACACCAGCTCGCCGGTTTAATGGGACTAACGCTGTGACTGACGGCGCCAAATTCCCTCTCAAAATAATGAAAGCTTCAATGACGGTGTTTTGTAAAACGCCAGTATGTTGGATGATCGAAATACAAGCGTCTAGTCCGTCATTCAATATTCACCCGACGTCAATTACACAATATCTGCGTTCATTATTCGAAGACCTAATTCATATAAAAACATTAGCACCTCCCCCCCTCCAGGAAAAAACAACACACTATGATAGTCTCCGAAAACACAACCTACTTTCCTGCAAGAGAGAAGCGTCTTGAATGATGCTGGCAAGACATCATGATGTCCAAACATATCAGATCCGTATCGCGCTGATCAGTAGTCTTAATCCATGTGAATAATATATATCCGGGAAACATTTTGTGGCAATTCATGTGAATAATGCTTTATTTTGGGCACAAAATATTGTGTTCCATTCCAACAACGCATATTTTTTTTACTAGAGACGAACATATATTGTGTAACTAACTCCGTGATTGTATTATTTCTTCTGAATTCAACATCTGATTTGGTTTTTGTACACTCTAAAAAAAGTTGAGTGAAATTGCACTCAAGTAAGAGTGGAAATTGATCCCACTCACTACTTGAGTGAGATTTTCACTCAACTTGAGTTACTTTTCACTCGACTTGATTTAAATGCACTCAACTTGAGTGACATTCACTCAAGCATAAGAGTGGAAATGGATCCCACTCAAGTTGAGTGAACAGGTACATATACATAGCACTCAAATTTGAGTGGAACAGTTCATTCAAGTTTTTTTAGAGAGTAATTATCAATATTGACTGAATTATAACACAATGTTTCTGCAGTGATGAAATCGTGTCTGGTGGCATAATCATGATCACCTAGTGGCACATCAGGAGGGATAAATAGAAATATCACTGTTTTAAGAAGAAATGACTTTCATGTTCACAATCGATTAATCTTGAAAAAAAAAACCATTAATCCGCTTTTGGGTCCAATTTTATCAATCGGTGGGGACATGGAAAACATGATGTTCAAAACTCGGTGTACATGCAGAGAAATGACTTAAATATCGAATAAGGGTTATTAAAGAAAACATTATTCCGCATTTCTATTTAAGATTGATTTGAAAATATAAAAAAATAGCAAATGTCTGATATCCGTGCCACTATACAATGAGTTTTACTTACAATACTATTGATGTAGTAGGAAATGCCTGCGAAAGCCGCTCGAATGTATGGGAAATTCATGTTATTTGTTTTCTACAACCATACGTTTTCTATGCATTTGAGCGGCCTTGGCAAACATTTCCTACCACAGGAAATGTGTGGGAAATATACTTGTTGTGTGGTGCACCTGTCCGTAATTTTACAGTACTTACAAAGTAATGCAGAATACAACAACCGTTTAGATGCTACATGTTTTACCGTGAAATTACATCAGATGTTTGTCAAGTGTCCTCTACTCCCATTGAAGTTGTCAGTGATAGTCATATTGTAAACGTACAGTATCTTCTGCAGTTCAAATGTACGTTGTTATGTGGCTCAGATCAGATGATGCATGCACCCAGAACGTATTCGATGAACGCAGAGTGCTGAAGAAGATTAGATGGTGGCATCGTGCCCAATAATATACGACAGTGGAATCAAGATAGCATGACTTTATACACGATTCCAAAAATATCTTTCAACCTCGTACCATGTGTATCGGATACAGGGCGTGATTGTGTCAAGTGATTACTCTGCCGGTGCGTGGAAGAGTCCAGTCACCATTGTGTATTAATCCTACCAGGCCTTGGGGAGACAAAATACCCCCCTCCCCCCAACCCTGCCAAATTGTCTACGCTATCTCCGGAACGACAAAAGATTAAGTTAGAGCTGACACTCCGTGAATTCATAGTTTATCATATTGGGGTCATTTTGGTCATATTAGCGTAACCTCCCGAGTAGATGATCATGGGTAATTTTAAGATGGCGACCAAGTGAGGTACCAGAAAAATCATGTTTTCGTCATTTTTCTTAAAAATTACTGCTTTTCCGCGATGAAAAGTGGGCAAAACTATTTTATTTCACATCACATTAGTATTTACTATTAATTTATCACACTGTTTTTGCGGAGAAATTCCATAAATGAAAAATTCGAAAAATCTGACCGAAAAATCCACCAAAAAATGCAATTTTTGAAAATCACTGTGACGTCATCAAAGCGGCCGTCTTGGATTATTTTACATTTCTGGTGGAGCTTGACCCACGGGTATACGTGTGGTAAATTTCAGCCCCCTAGCTGAAAGGGTAAGAAACATAATTAGTGGCTGACCGAAATGGCCCCGCCCCAGTTCTGGACAGGTCCAAAAAATCCCCGGCCAGAGGGTTAAACGCATGTGATATGTGTATTAATCTGTTGTTCTAGTCATAGTAGCCATAATAAGGGCGCCTTAGCCAACCGTACCTAAACATACTCGAAATTTCTTTGCTTTTATAAAGCTATTTTTCACAGCCTCGGGTATAGCCGCTTAAAATTTCACAAGCTTAAACTTATCATTACTTCTATTAGAATGATTTACGAGGATCGAAATGCAAACATAACGTAAATCTGTTCTAGGCTTGCTTCGGAAGCTTAAACTTATTATTACTTCTATCAGAATGAATTACGAGGATTGAAATGCAAACTTAAAGTAAATCTGTTCTAGGCTTGCTTCGGACGAGTATATTGTAGGCTTCTATAACCTCTATTCGTTTTGATTGGTTTGGCAGAATTTCATTGTATTCACTAATTCTTGTTGAAATGTTTGGAAACTCGGTTTTCGCTCAAATTATTGCGCCTGTCGTATGGACTTGGTGAATTGTGCAATTATAAATTATTATTATGTCATATTTTACGTCAAATGTCAGGTTTGTTACATGTAGTTCGTCCTGTCAATTCGTGGATTTTTTTTTTCCTTTGATGCATTATTTTGTATTATGACATGCGTGCGCATAATTTTTGCTAGCATTGAATTTCAGCTTATGCGATCGATAACATCTAACATAATCAATGTCTCTGTGGCACCATTTTCCCGTACAACAGAGAACTAGGAGAGCACAATTTATCTTGGCATCCATTCCGGTTTGTGAGTTTTCCCTCTGGGTTAGAGATTAATCCAATATTGCCTTGCCTCTTTGTCATCAATATTTAATATGCTGTTAAATTAGCAGTATTTTCGTTATTTTGCGGTAACACCGTCTTAGAATAGCACAAATTCTAGTGCTGAAAAATGAGTCCCGTGCGGGATTCGAACCAGCGATCCCCGAATCAGGCACTGAATCGCCAGCACTGTATGTCGGCGATCTAAACCACTCGACCAACGGGCCTCCCACAAAAGAATCACTTTCTAAATGATAAGAAATATATGCTACTAAATTGTTTATTGTCCGTGTGTTTTCCTAATATCATGAAACGCACGAAAATATATTAGTATAGAGTGAAATACTATTGTTTGATTGTTTTGCTGAGACATATAGCCAGACATGTAATACTCGTTCAAGAGCTCGACTTTAAGAAGGAAAATAACCCAGCAATCAGCAGCTCGAATGGCAGGTCACTAAAAATCATTCTTGATACCCGGTGTGGCTGAGAAAGGTTATCGCTAAATCCTCAAGTCGTCCGATTCGATCAGTTCGTCACAGAAACTCATGGCGATTTCATTATCCTAATGGCTTTAATAAAGGAATGTAAAGTCTCTTGTCCATTTGCCAGATATGACAGTAAAGCAAACACCGAACCGTTAAAGAAGAAGTCAAAGAACAAGATAACGTGGATCGTTTAACGTGTTGAATCCGAAGAGTCAATTCTTTTTCCTGCGAATTTTGCAATACTATTGACATTTCAATCTACAAAGCGTTCAGTGACAGGTTCCGGGCTGAAAACATATGTTGTCCATCACACATGACGGCCCGGGGCAATCGCATTTGGATATGGGTGCTACGATAGTTCACTTCTGAACAACCAGAGACGGCGATGTAGAATCGGCCATTAACTCACGAACATTTACTAAAAAAGAGCCAGTCCCAAGGTGTATTCCATGCCACGACTGTATAGATTTTAAGATTGTAAGAGATTCTTTTTATCGAGCAGCTACTTAGAAGATCTTTTAGTCAGGTGAAAGAAGACTGTATCTTAGGTTATTTGAGAGAAATCGATTTTTTGCATAAGTTTTAATGTGTGTATCTTTTAATGTGTTGGATTACTAAGTTATTAACTTGAATACTTGGGATTTTGTTTGATAGTCGCTATATAGCGGAAATATTGCTGAACGCGACGTTAAACCTTAATTCTCTCTCTCTCTCTTCCTAGTCCACATCTGCAAAACACAGTTTGCTTTGTTTCCTTAGTGCTCGGGTCACCACAATCTGGATCGAAATGTCCGGCAATACACTTCTCGTATATTTAGGACCGTGAACATGGTATATGTTGGCATTCCGTGGGCGCCTACAGAGTAATGGGAGTTCCCAGTGTTGGGGGTACCTAGAGTCTGGTTGAGCAATATATTGCAATAAAATAGTAAAGACCGTACATTTTTAACAGATATAGCTGAATGATATAGACAGGCAGTAATTGACGCGGAAATTAGCTTAAGGACGACTTATGAATATTGAATGTAGGATTTGAGGTTTGCTACATCTCTCTGACAAAAACGAGACCTTCAATGACGGTGCTATATAGAACTTATATGGAGCGACGCCGATCTGATCCACTGCGAACCATTGTTCAGTGCACATGGTGCATCCCGTTCAGGGGCCCTGCCTCAGAGCTAAATTTGCTATTAGTGAGCGACAGCTGGTTGCTGATAGTCAGGTGGCTTAGCGAATTTAAGTTTACAGAGCGGATAAAAGCACCAAATTTGGCATGAAGCTCCCTTTCTGCCTACTTTACAATTTTAGCCTAGGAGCCCTCCTGGATTTTCGTATTTTCCAAAATCCAAGATGGCCGACATAAATGAAACAAATATTACATATCTCGCGTTATCAGAGCCAAGAGATCACTGCATAGTTTTAAAACCAAAGGCGTGTGTGGTCACAGAATCTGCTTTCGGACATAGTTATAGTACTAATACCTAAATATGATCAACTTCCATCATATTTATTCTAAAAATCACCTATTTATTGATACACTTACACCTCGTTTTTCTGGTACAACATGTGTATGTACTACATCAAATTCACACGTTTTATTTTCAATCAGTATCGGTACTACTATCAAAACATGTAAATTACTAATGATCGCATTATCTCTGTGACGTCACATATTCTTTGTTCTCAGCGTTTGGGTAGGCTGTCTGTATTACATTTGCAATTGCAAAGTGGTGAGCAGTCAAGATTTGCTTTGCCGCATTTGCACTTGGAGCAGTCTCCTTTGCAAGAGCATTTGATCAACTCTCTGCATGCTCTTGAGACCTCTGGTATTGTCATCCAAACTGGGATCCATGATCCTGATTCTTTAATCCAGCCGAATTCTCCTGGAGAAGGAATCACTTGTTGTGTCTGTGTGCTGGTTGTCAAGATTCCAGCTTGGTACACTGCCCTACGTGTGTGTTGAAGTAGAGCATTCTGTGTTGGTGGCATTCTCTCCATGGATAGATTCTTCAGACAGAAGAGTTCCTTCCTTGCCTCGTTGATAGAGCTCAACGGACTGGTTCTGTCATACAGAATGACAGTCAGCCTCTCAATCTTCTGAAAATGATCATGATCTACATTCAGGACCTCAAATGGATGAGAAGCCAGATACGTGAATGTCTCTGTGATCTCTTCGTATGCCTGCCAAGCCTGCCAGAATGACTTCTTGCCCTTGCCTTTCGGGGCTGATGTGGTATCACACCCAGATATTGCATGGAAAACTGGCAGCGCTTGAGATCTTGCTTCACCAAGGCTGGCACAAATGGCATTAATACTGTAAAATCTATAATTCTTGCCCATGCCAAATGCCACCCAGATGGCAGCCAAAGGTTGAGTCGCTACCAGTTGTTGGAATGTACCAGCAAGTATAATAACAACATCGGTGTCCACGGTACGTACTTGGACAGACGTCCTTCCTTCCTCAAGTGCATGTAATACATGAACCACCACCCTTGTGTCGGCTTCTTCATGATTGCAGTTAGGCATGGGACTGTTGGAACCTATGGATACCACAGATTCATCTGATGTGATGTAAACAGCTTTGCCTTGTGGCCAGATGAATTCTGAAACCTTGAAAGTCGGAAAGGCAAACAGTTCCTTCTTGTTCGATGGGTCCCGAAGGAAGTCCATCCAATTGCCTGGTACTTTTGTCTGGCCAGACACCTTTCTTCGCACCCCTTTCCCTCTCTTTTCTCGGGTAGACTCCTTTAAACTGTCCGGAACGTATGTGTCCCACACAACATCCAACCTCATGGCATCCTGCAGTTGCTTCTCCATGTGGGGTATGAACACTTTGTCCGCATACTCGTTGAAAGTAGTGATGCCAGTAGTGGGCAAACAGTGGACAATGACAGCACCATCCAGGATTTTACAGTCGTAAGTATTAGGTGGCTCGGGTTGCTCAGGCTGTTCAAGACATTTAAGCAGTTCAGACTTCGTGCCTGAAAGATGAAGCTTGCCAAAATCTGAGAGGGAAGGTGGGAAAGACTGGATCTCATGGGAAAAGAATTCTTCCAAATCACCTTCTCGGCTCTGCATTGAGATGTACAGCTGGCCAAAAAGTGCCACGTTATTTTGAAGGACTTTAATCTTCTTCCCGTGCGTTGATAGTGTCTTGGGTTGAGGTCTCTTGAAGAGAGCCAAACAATTCCTCTTGATTGGCTCATGGATAGACCGGGTACGATCTTCAAATACATTCTTGACGAATTCCTGGTACTGTTTCTTGCCTGTGTCCTCGAGGATGCGCAGTGCAGCTATCACTGATTCATCAGCACAGTTGCGACTGTCAAGTGTAACCAAATCAGGAAAATTGTCCAAGAAAGGGTTGTGCATTTTCCTGAAGGTGCTGGTTAGGCTATCAACCTGCTTCTGAAATGTCTTCTGTGATGAGAGCCCCTGCTCATGGTTTCGGAAGTTCTGGGGGTTTTCTGGGTCATCATCAGGAAGATATTCTCCTTCGAACTGCTTCTGCAGTCTAGACAGCTCTGGTCCGGAAAGCATCCAGCGTCGGAAAGCAACTGGATTTTCTGTCAGTCCTATACAACCACCTGAGCTTTTGACATATCGGTTCTCCTGTTCATGAGCCTGATCAACTGGAATTGCAGAGAACGTGTTGCTAGTCTTTGAAATGACCCAGTGACATTGTTTGTCAAACTCGTCCTCGATTGTTTTGGGCAGGGACTTCATATCTCTGATGTGGACAGGCATCCACCTTGAATAATTCACATGATCCAAGGCAAAGAACAGTGGTGTCAATTCCTCCAAGACTTCTACATACAAAGGAAAATTCTTTTCTCTGTGGGCCCGGATGAAGATGAGAATGAGTGTTTCATATCTCAGGATAAGGTCCCAGTACATGAAGGTAGGACTCTTAACCTGCATTTCAGTCTTCCAAGCTGCTTCTGCGTCTTTGTCTTTGGGGCCATCACTGACCAGGAACGCTTCTCGTTGAAGGATGCACAGAGTAAAGAGAGTAACTTGGTGGGCATGCCTGGTGCGAGTGAGGTGAGCTGCCTTCAGCATAGACTCCGCAGTACCAGAGGAAGCCACTTCTGCTTCAGCGAGAGCTGTAGTCCAACCAGAACCGTCCAACACATCTCCTAGTGTGCTCCACAGGGCCATCTCTGTGTGTAGGCCACCCAGCATAACTACATGCAGATTTTCACCATGAGTGACTGGCCACTTCCACTGCACAAACTTTGCCAGAGCAAACAGAGGTTGATCGAATGTAGTGACAGGGATTTGTCCTGGGTTGAGGTACTCAATTGCTTGTCTCTGAACATCCATGCCATGCTTGATCATTGCGGGGGTAGCGGACTTCTCATAAAACAGAGGAAGTAGTGCATGCAGAGCTGGTGGATCTTCTATGGGTGGTTGCTGTAAGGCATGATAAGCCGCCCACACGATGGCATCTTCGCTGTTAAGTTTCTCTTTCTTTATTAGTGGCAGTGCATGCTCGATCCAGTTATTTTCCTCGGATCTGGCCTTGACTAAGCTTCTCTGGATTGGCCTCGTGTTACACTTTGGAACAGCAATGGTACTGGTAGCCAGTGCTACAGCTGGAACTGAGGCATAGCTGTCGGGGAGACGGTGCTTTCTGTTCCCAGAAGGCGGTATTGTAACAGGTGGTCTGCTCTCACCGGGCATGTTCTTGGTTGGAAACTGGAAAAGGCTGATTCCGGTCCCGTGGAAGGAGGTCTGCGAAGTGGTCGAGCTGGGATTGTGGTCTAAGTTGTCCAGGGCACCAACAGTGAACAAACCTTTCCGGAGAACAGCAGGGGATACTACCCCGTCTTCTTCGAAGCGCTCACTAACAGCAGTGGCGATCCAGTCTTCAAGCTCCATAACCCTGTCATATGAGATGCTGATACCCATCTGGTATAATTGCTGGATAAGTTTCTTGCTTCTGGTGAGTCCATGGATATTGAGGCCAATGTAGATAGGAAGAGGTGGCTCACGATCCAGTGTATGCCTTGTTTTCACATCCGAATCTGCTGTTCTCTTCTTTGTGTTATAGAGAATGGCCTGACCAATGGTGAGACATGCTTGAGATTCGTGTCTGTCTTGATTTTTCAAGTTGGTGCCATTGAAGATCAGGGAGATTAGGGACTTGAGGCTTGAGGGCAGTGAGTCTTCTTGACATTCTGGTGGGAAGCAGCCACTGAATGTGAAGCCTTTGTGGCTGAAGATGTCTTTCCTGATGATCATAGCAGCTTTAGCCAAGCTAACCGCATCTTCCGAGAAGTTCCGCTTCTTCAGGGCTTCCTTCAACATATTCCTCATTCCTTCTTTGAAAATGAGAACAACGTTTCTCCCATCATACTGTTCTTGTGCCTCCGGGAAGCGATTCAACAAATGATCCTTCAATCTGGTCCTGTTGACTACCTTCTTGATACCTAGGTCCCCAAGACGACTGACATAGAGAGAGTGAAGTTCAGACAACTTGAAGAGGAGAGTTCCAGAGTCTACGGCTTTTTCAATGTAGCTCGTCAGCTCCACAAACACTCGAGATTCATTGACTTTCTCATTTGTGTTTTCCGGTTCCTGATTCGACTTTCTGTTGAGATTGCGGTAGCGATTTCTGAGGTTGACCAGGCATTTAACATGATATTTTGCTTCCATTGCAATAAGATCCCCTCCAACAATTCTCGCAATAAGCTGGGTATCCTGTAGCTCAACTATCATGGCTCTCAGATTAGTGTCAGCATCAAATGTTGAAACTTGATGGAGTTCACCGTTCTCATTTCCTTCTTCACGGAGGAAACACTTTTGAATATCTAGTGCCTGGCGTTTGCTGGGCCTTTTCTCTTCAGATTCTTCTGTGTTGTGTTCTCTCTTCTTCTTTGCCTTCATCAGCTTAGAATTGTTAAATTTCAAATGACAGGATTTGTGCCAAGATGCACAATGGGTTGCAAAATTGTCAGCACTTTCATCAGTTCCAAAATGGAGTTTAGTTGGAAGTGCATCAATGTCCCTGAACTGCTCTACATTTCTTAGAAATGCTGTGTAGGCATCTGTCTTGTCACGACTTGTTCCAGGACTCTGCAACGGGCATTTCAATGGTTCAGGGGTGTCTTGCTGGCAAATAATACAACGAGTCCAGTCTATCTCCATGCTGTGTGGTAATATGCTGGAAAAGTATATGTATATCTATTATATTTGGCAATAAACGTTAGTGGGATGCATACATTATTGGCTATAGCTAATAGTTAGGTTCTTGTGGTATTCTAGTGTCAAGATTTGGAATTAATGACCCCAATAACCCCTATTTTGATACCCATTTGACCGTCGTAAGACTCAAAGAACTCGAGAAAATTGATATTTTATTATCTCTGGCGGCCATCTTGGATTTTGGTCTTTCATGTGAGTTCTGTAGATATTTCACGAGGGCTCCTAGGCTAAAACTTATCAGTAGACCCAAAGAAAGCATCATGCAAAAAATGGCGCTTTTATCCGGCCTGTAAATGTAATCTTGAAAAATAACCCTAAGCCACCGGACTATGAAGTCAGCCTGGCATTTTATACATTTCTGAGAGCAAAAAAGTAAACATTTTATATGACATTTGACGATCTGGATATCTCTCAGGTATCGCAGTGCAGTATTTATATTAGACAATAACTTTTGCATCAATTCGTGTGAAATCTTACACATACACTTAATTTTTATTTTTGATACATACTTGTGTTCCCCTTGAACTTACACATACACTTAAATTGTTGTTTTTGATACATACTTGTGTTCCCCTTGAACAAATGAATCTGTTTTCACGATTATAAACTTTTTGAATAACAACTCGAGTGACGGTTTCAGGCCCGTAGCCAGGGGTTTTTTTCTGGGTTCGGGAAAACCCCCCTTTCGGAAATATTATATATTTTTCTCATATAAATGCCCTTTTCAAACTGAAGCGAACCCCTATTTCCAGGCCCGTAGCCAGGGGGGTTTTTCTGGGTTCGGGGAAACCCCCCTTTCGGAAATATTATATATTTTTTTCATATAAATGCCCTTTTCAAACTGAAGCGAACCCCTATTTGCCCCTTTTCCCATACAGCGAACCCCCTGATGTGCCCTTTTGGAGTGAAGGAAAACCACCCCTCAGTAAATCCTGGCTACGGCCCTGGGTTTCAAACAGTTATTGGCTTGTTTCAGCAACAACGTAAAAATCGTGTTGCGATGTTTGCCGGCACTTTGAAATACGACGATGCCCAGTGGAATCTTTCCTGATTGCATGATAACTGCATGCTACCCGCATGATAAGAGTAACGGCAGAAAACGTATCCACTCTTTGTCGGCACTAACCAAACTCAATAACAAACCTATAGCTAATACAGAATCCGAATAAAAACAGTAAGAGCCGCGTGTGCATTGTCAATATTTTTGATAGAAAACATCAGTACTGAGTTTCATTCGCTATATAAATATTTTCGTACTTTATGGAGATATCGAACGAGTTTGTACTTTTAGCGGTACGCGACTCATGTAGACAAAAACAACCGCCTGCTGTCAACCGCCTGCTGTCACAAAAAGAAGACAAATGACGATCTTAGTATGCAAGATTATCACACTACATTCGATAACGTGTACTGGTATATAATTCCGCATAATTCGCGATTAGGGGCCGTGATAATATACCCTGTAGTACACCTTCATGATGTTCATACATGTAAGTATCGCCACAATCTACGCGACACTGAGGCACTGGAGTTTACCTCTTTGTTATGCATTCTGTCGTTTTGAGAATGCACTTATCGACTGCCTTTGACCTGAACCAAGATAAGAATATTGCTATACCAGAGCACTTAACTGTCTATCTCTTCCATCTTTCTATTCGCCACGTGAGTTTTAACATATCTACGTTTGGTATGAGTTAGCTAATCAACTGAGCTAATTCGATCTTGGGCCCAACAATTTGCACTAAATTTGAACTTATTATCGAACATGGGTATTGCCTATTGTCTACAGTGTTCACTTTCCTACATACGCTAGTATTTAACTGTACGTGTCCGAACGAAATATCGAAGGTTTATTCGGTATTACTATCTTGCAGACTGGGACGATTTTCGGTTAATCTTTTAAATGCTGATTGAACTCCTTTGTCTGCCAACACTAACACTGACGAATGACGCTCTGTAACATCTTTAAAACTAGTATCGGCAGCAAATGGTTCTACACCAAATTGATTAGTTACGATTAAAACTAAAAGATCTGGATCACGGCATGAACAAAGTCACCTATGCACCATCGGGACATGCTTCTCCAACGCTCGAGTGTAGCAAAATTGGAACATGACCTAAATGCATACAGAAACAAAGAAACCATTGCAGTTCGTTGGCAAGCAAAACTATAAAAAATACAACCGAATGAATGAAGTCCAGCACTCTCAGTGTAAATTATGGTGAGGTTGATGTTAGAGGTCGACGGAGTCGGGTTACACTTTGTATTCGATATTCTGAAGCATGGATCCCTAAATCATTAAGTATTTAAAATGACAGTCCCTGGCTCCTTTTGGAGGCGCGAGAAATGTTAGCATCGGGGTATGTTCTTCAATTTGTCGCCTGATAAGATAAGAAGTATATGAACACCTGCATGGGAAAATGATAATGTGACACGGTTCACAAAAATGGAAACCGACTTGATGATGAACGTCATTGTTAAGCTCTCTCAGCAAAGTTTTTGAAAAGGTCATGTGCAATTTTACGAAGGATGGATCCCTAAATTCCGAGTGTTTATCTATTGTGGCATAGTCAAAGCCCTAGACGATGGAAAGGAGGTTTTATTTTTTTACGATATTTCGATACTTCCAAAGTTGATGGCAATGTATTAAGTACTAGTTTTTCGCTGACCTATTTTTGTTCTTTTCATGCAGTGAAGGATACATGTACATTTCTATCTTTACTTGATTTGAAAGAAACTACAGAAAGCCCTAACGGCACATCGTATTTAGACCTATATCTCTATTACAAGCGTCTAGTCCGTCATTCATAATTCAGCCGTCGTCCATTAAAGAATATCCGCGTCCATAATCCAAAGACATTTTCCATATAACAGCATTAGCACAAAATTAAAAAACAATCATATTATATATACATAAACATAGGCTAGTTTCCTGCAAGAGAAAAGCGGTCAACAGTTTTCAATAATGCCGCCAAGACATCATGTTCCAAAAATATCAAATCTGTATCGCTGATCAGTATTCTTAATGCATATGACATTCGTTGTAAAGTCGTCATCTAGAGAATGATGTATCTCAGTCACACTTTGATTGTAATTGTTCACATGAGCGCCATGGGATCCTTAAGTACATGGGTTCATACGGCCCCTAGCCCCGGGTTAAGCGGAATTAGACAGATACAAGTTAGGAAACGTAACGCCATGGGTCTTGCACGCTACGCTATGAAAAATGAAGCAGGCCTTCTCTCTCCTCGACTCGGCGACAAAAGAGATGATTGCAATTTCGACCACGTAAACTATCCCTTTCTGCGTAGCAATATTCCAGTGGGACCGGCGTATGTTGCATACATATCTCATCTAGTAGCATTTGATATAGCCTGTGTTAAATGTGCCTGTGTTAAATGTGACGATTTTAATGTCACAAAAACTTCATTGTAGAAATTGATAATAAAGAGCTGTACCACCAAGCGCCTTCTCAAAGTTTCTCAGATTTGGCTATACGTATCGCATGCTGATAGCAAAATACGAGCGTAGCTTGCAAGATTTACGGCGTTACGTTTAGTAACTTGTGTCTAATTCCGCTTAACCCGGGGCTAGGATACTCATGCACTTCAAGATCCTCGTGATTTTGATATGAACACTCACAATCAAAGCGTGACTGAGATACGTCATTTGCTAGATAACGACTTTTCAACGAATATCATATGGTTTAAGAATATTGATCAGCGATACAGAAATGATATTTTTGGAACATCATGTCTTGCCGGCATCTTTCAGGAACCTAGCCTATATTTATGTATGCAATGATTGTTGCTTGTGTTTTTCGTTTTTTTTTCTAAATTTTGTTCTAATGCTTCTATATGGGATATGGAATAGGTCTTTATAGACGACGGAATAGACGACGACTGAATATTGAATGACGGAATAGACCCCTGTATTATTAAGCAAGGTGCAACAGCTTGGAATGGAGGGGAATTGTTGTACTGGTTTGCAAGTTTAGATAGCAGGTCCCAGAAAGTTGTTTTAAATTGTCGTGAGAATGCGTATTGAGAATTCAGGCTGGTGTTCCTCGAGGCTCTGTGCTGCAACCGCTATTGTTGCTCTGAACGATATCCCCGAGAGCGAATCCATGGCAAGAATCGGCTGTTGGGAGAGAATACTTTTCTCTATGTAGTAGCGGATGGAAATATACATTGAAATTGCATTGAATGACCTTGATAGAAATACCATTCAAAAGAGACAAGAACTTGGCTAGTATATCGCAATGCTCAAACGACAAAGCCGCTATTAGCATCCTCACGCAGATTACCGTCAGACGTCACTTCAAAGTTTGGATATAGTGTAATTAAGCATGGAATTATCCTAAACATTGAAGAATTGATTACTTTGACCCTACCTGGCCTGGGGGGTGGGCACTTTCCGCCCCCTTGTTGTTTTTTGCTCCTTTCTCCGGAACAACAAAAAATTGAGAGCTGAAACTCCGTGAGTCTTTAGATTGTCATATTGGGGTCATTTTGAGCCTATTTGCATGACCCCCGAGAAGAGGATAATGGGCAAATTCAAAATGGCGGTCATGTGGGGTACCAAAAAAGTGATGTTTTCGTCATATTTCTTCAAAAAAATTGCTTTTTTGTGTTGAAAAGTGGATGAAACCTATTTTATTTCATATCAGATTATTATTTACTAAATTATCATGCAGTTTTCGCGAAGAAAAATCAAAACTAAAAAATTCGAAAATTCTGACCGAAAAATCGTCCAAAATGCTCTTTCTTGGAAATGACGTCACAGTGACGTCATCAGGGCGGCCATCTTGGATTTTCTTGTAGAGCTTGACCCAAAGATATAGTGTGGTAAGTTTCATCCCTCTAGCCTTAGCGATAGCGAAAATATATGGGGGGGGGCACTTTCCGACCCTCCCCCCCCCACCCCTGCGGTACAAGCCCAAATCGCCCAGGCCAGATCCAAGGGTATAGTGTGGTAAAAGTTCAGCCCCCTAGCTCAAAGAGTAAGAAAAATATTTAGGTGACCGATCCCCCCCCCCCACCCCACCACCGAAACAGGTCCCAAAATGCCTAAGAAAGGTAAGGTTAACCTTATTGCAAATGACTAAAAGAAAGTATCAGTTTCCGCAATAGTTTCCATGCAGTAGTTTTGTGAAAACAAGTCTTTAAGAAGCTGGCACAGATCAAAGCTATATAAATAAACCCTGTTTATTTGGGCAGCGCTGCCCCGCCCGCTCGTCGCGTCCAAGCATATTGTTCTCATCCCTCAATATGGGAAGCTGAATCTTCGGACTAAGCTATACCAGAAAGTGCGAATAGTTTCAAATATCCACTCTGATGACGTCACAGTGAAGACATATTCTGAAATAGCATTTGTCGACTGATAATTCGGTCACATTTTTGAGGATTGTTTCTCGATAAAAGTGTACAGACCTGGCAACGTTATTACAATTTTGCTCCCCCCCCCCCAAGGTTTTACTGAAGATAATAAATCTACGAATGTTGAATACAATAGATCTAGTATAAACATGACAATATCGACAAAAGTTTATAGGATTTCTAATGGATATAGCATAACGGTCAGTGATTAGGATCTGATGAATAGAACATCATCATGTCTAGCAGACATCATTTAAAACTGTTGTCCGCTCGTCTTGTAGGAATCCATCTTGTGTTTTTATTATTTTTATTATTGTGGTAACTGTCACACGAAATAGTTCTTTGACTTACTGATTTAGAAATTCAATCATAGACGACGGCTGAGTGTTGAATGTCGGATCTGACGCTTGCCCATAAAAACATATCAATAAACATGTCAATAAACATGTCAAAAATATGAGAAATCTTCGGTTGTTAGTTTTTTCACCAGTGAAACAGAAATTGAGCTTTGATCGATCTTCAGCCTTACCTTTTTTAGGCGCAGTGCAGTGGTATAATCCATAATATAGGTAAAAGCAATAACTATAATGTAAGGTATGTGTGTTTCATTGCCATATATACATGCGAATGTAATGGACCCGTAATCTCTTTCGCGGAAAATAGAACAGTAGAGCAGACAGCTATAATATATGATTAGATGCAATATGACGCTGCATTGAGTCTAAGAAAATATCGAGAAGATTATACCGGGTACTGTACAGTTGAACATCAGTGATGTGAGGGGAGCGTAATAAGTCAATAAGGATGTATCAAATCTTTGCTGGTCTAATATCACGATATCTCGATATCGTTTTAAAAAAACGTCATGTATTGAAAAGGACAATGACAATGGTTTAACGTTAGAGCTGTAGCTTACATTTTGAGATACAACGACTATTCGTTATCTCATGCGTTAATAATGATATATCAATACTTTCTGCCAAAACAGTTCATCTTCAACGTTAAGGAGATCCAAATATGGGGGATAGTTTACGACATTGAGGATGATTGATTGGTTCACGGTCCATTTAACCCCAAAAGTTAGACCGACGAATATTTCCTTTTGTCAATGCCATTTGTAAACCATCAATAACATGTAATGATGATGGGATTACATACAGTGTAATACAGCGATATAAAGGCGGCAGTAGTTAAGGGAAATAACCCTGTCAGCAAACGATATAATTGATTAAGAGGTTTAGTTAGGCCGGGCTGCTTGATACGAAACGCATGCGTGTGAGTTTGGTTCACAGCCTAACCACACACATAAAATTACACCAAAGCTAATCCGATGTTGGTATTCAGTGAGTTCTTACAGCTTTAGGGCCATTTGAACAGGGCAAAGAGAGTCCTAGAACAAACTAGATGATCCTTATACTCCAGGCCGATTCTGCCATCCGATATGTCTAACCATCTAACCAAACAACATATTAATTTGGTTCATACACAGATTTTGGTCTATATAACATTCGGAGAAAAGATGTTGGCAATACCTGAATGCATAGCTGCTGTTTTACACATGTTCAACTATCAGAGTATCTATAATTTACACTTATTAAATTGCTCTGGCAAGTTTAAGAAAGAAAATCCTGATTTCTAGATCTGTTTATAGTATTGCACGCATCATAAAAACAAACGAAGATTACGATTTCGTTCAGTAATGTGCAGTGACAAGCGTAGTGCATAATACACCTTGCGGTGCAATTATACACACTGACGTTGATACGCCAAATACCAGTGTACACGGCGTGCAGTTTACCCAAAATATGTCAAATCGACAAGGATTGTAGTAACTATCGACATTGATAGAATTGTCCACCTGCTTTCCTTCTTTACACTGTGCTCGTTTGTGTATTGTATTAATAATCAATCACAGAAAGACAAGGCAATACCAGGATATTCCTGATGCCAGAGGGATTACTCAAAAACCGGATTGGAGACCAAGATATAAATCGTGTTTATTGATTCACGGCAGAATGGGAGAAACCGGGACGCTGCAAGTTAGATGATGGCCATGTATGCTTAATCCAGCGGACTCAGCGAAACCAATGTTTGAAGGAAACAATATTTAAAACTACACATGTCGGAAATCAAGCACATATAAGAAGGGAGAACGGGTCTGCGGAAAACGCTTTTTATGGTAGGATTTGTGCTTAAATTCAACGAGAAGCAAACTGACATTTGGTGTAATAGTCATGTAATAATTATTACAGACAGGACAATTCATCAACCGTGATCTCAATCCAAATAAGCGAAATTGAGTTTCCAAACATTTCTGTTTGAAAGTGACGAAGTGAAAGTTCACCTAACACCTAATAGACATGATGAACCTGGAGAGTAATTCGTTTTTAACATGTTATCTTGGTAGTATTATTGAAAACTGACGAGGGCGTCTTTCTTCAAGACAATAGATGGCATATTTTAGCAGCTTATTTTACATAGAGAAATATGATTCATGTGATAATATCTACATACGAACAAATGTCCAGCGAATTTGGACGAGAACATTCGTTGTGGCCAGCGACTAACTACCGATACCAATGACGGCTCCAAATGCAGAAGCTATACCAATGACGGCTCCAAATGCAGAAGCTATACCAATGACGGCTCCAAATGCAGAAGCTATACCAATGACGGCTTCAAATGCAGAAGCTATACCAATGACGGCTCCAAATGCAGAAGCTATACCAATGACGGCTCCAAATGCAGAAGCTATACCAATGACGGCTCCAAATGCAGAAGCTATACCAATGACGGCTCCAAATGCAGAAGCTATACCAATGACGGCTCCAAATGCAGAAGCAATACCAATGACGGCTCCAAATGCAGAAACCAGTCATCGTCGAAATAGCTTACTCAGGCGACAACAGATTCCAAACATGAATGAACAATAAACTACGCTGAACATTTTTCCGATTTTTTAGCGGATACTATTATATTATGAAACAAATATGTAACATTTCATGACGAATATCTTCAAAGAACATAAAGTAGAGGAATCTGTACAGATGATTCTACGTTTTGCGGTCAGTTTTTGCAGGTAAAATTGTTTACGTGCGCCATTCCAGAATCGGAAAAGTGTAATGGAGGCAGATTCCTATTAACCATATCTGGCCTGGACAATTTGGGTGTATTGCAACCTAAGCCCTGTGCTGACTCGTTGCTTTCATACTGTTTTCGTTAAAGCTGAAACTATGGAGCTGAAACTTAGCACACTATATCTTTAACTCGAGCTCTATCGGAAAAGGTAAACAAAGAATTATGATGGCCGAATTGTTGATGTCACAGTGCCATCAAGTATTCAGAAGACATGTTTCGAAGTTTGTTTTTATTGCGAGACTGAATGATAAATTAGTCCAAAATTCATCTCTATCGGAAAAAAAGTCGAAAGCATCACTTTTCTGTTACCCTCGCAACAAAGACATTTTGAATTTATTCATTATCCGCTGCTCGACGAAATACGGAGATAGAATCAAAATACCCAAAATATTAAACTGCAAACTCTCGACATTTTTCCTATTTGCATAACCCCCTGGGCAGGGGATGATGGGTAAATTCAATATGGCGACCACGTGGGGTACCAGAAAAGTGATGTTTTCGTCATTTTTCTTCAAAATTTCTGCTTTTTCTCGTGGAAAACTGGGCAAAAACTATTTTATTTCAAATCAACTAAAATTTACTAATTTATCATGCAGTTTTTGCGGAGAAAATACATAAATGAAAGAATCGAAAAATCCCACAGAAAAATTGACTGTTTTTAAATGACGTCACTGTGACGTCATCAAAGCATCCATTTGGACTGTTTTGCATTTTCTGGTAGAACTTGACCCAATGGTATATTGTGACAAGTTTCAGCACCGTTGCTAAGGGAGTAGAAAATAATTAGGGGATCGAAATTCTCCCCTGGACAGGTCCCAAAAAGCCCAGGCCAGATGGGGTTAAAGCCACATGAATAATGTATACTTCATTCTCCATTTCTGTCACTCGAATAATGTATATTTCAGGGTCAATAACAGTACTTGACGATGCGGGATAACCTTGAAATGTCACCCTTCATTACATCTCAAGGAACGTCACAAGAAAACATTTCTACTCAAAATAACGTATTCCGACCTATCTATCAAGCCGATGAGTTTTAACATGAAAATAGCCCATCGCAGCCGAATATCATCTCTGTACAAACGTTTCCTCTGAAAAAGACTAGTTTTCATTTGACCAGTCGTGCGAGTGTCAGAGAAAAGTGACATTCGACTAAACGCTCGGAAAAGTTTCTAGAGAGCCATGTGTTTTTGTAACGAGACAATTTAAGTCGACTAATATTTCCCGTCGTATTCGCTTGTAGTTTACCGTCAGCGGACGCATTGTATGTGTTCCAGTGAATAGATTCGCTATCTACAAGGTGAGTGAAGTAGGTGCGAGCGCGTCTTGTTATGATACGCTAAAAACGATTAATAAAGTTTATGAGGCCTGGTGTACCAGAAAAATCTGAACGAATAGGTTCGCTCGGAAGGTGGTATTATTGACCCGTGAACAAATATAGTACAGCGCCGATAGTTTAAGTCTGAATGTTGATTGGAATATAACAATGGAGACGTTCACATTGATTTCAAAGATCCACTGTCCAGAAGATCTGGTCAAATGTTTACTAACTGTTCTCCGTTCAATGCGCTCTGCTCAAATGCCATTTCATCACTGGCCAGTCTTCATTTCGTCGTATGTTTATCCGAGGATGGAACCGATACCATGGTAACCCAGACACACATTCATAACAGCTCCCGTCCTCGGGGTATGATTGATCTCAATCCAGAAACCCGCCAAAATTGTACTCACTCATTTCCTGATTCCATCAGAACGATTGCCCCAACACATATGTAATCGATCAGACCAACAAGCTTCGTTTTGCTAAATTGACATTACAAGCGTTTGGTCCGTCATTCATAATTCAGCCGTGGTCCATTAGAGAATATCCGCGTCCATAATCCAAAGACCTATTCCATATTCCATATAACAGTATTAGCACCAAATTCAAAGAGACAATTATAGTATACATAAACTTAGGCCTGTTTCCTGCAAGAGAGAAGCGGTCAACAGTTTTCAATGATGCCGGACAGACATCATGATGTTCCAAAAATATCAAATCCGTATCGCTGATCAGTATTCTTAATCCATAATACATCCATGATCAAATGCACCACTCTGATACAAGGGCCAGATCGTTTTTTGGGGTCAGTGTGCACATTTTGTTAAACACACACAAGCTACTATATGGCATTAACAACGAATCATGCGACAAATTAATTTTGTTGCAATGGTAAGACTAAGTTTGTTTTCGATCTCCAAACTAATACATATAATCAGTGTCCGATGGTGAGCGTTGACTTGCAGATTAAATTAATTTTATATTATTCGTGCTTGCATTTGTTATGCTACCAGCGTTATGAGAAGAATGATCTTGGTGATTAAAGCGATGATTCTTCGTGCACGGCTGTTCTTCGGGGGTCGTTATTGGTAATAGCTTCATGTGAATGGGCCTATCGAAGCAGCTTGGTAGTGGCAATTCTTTATGGTTGGCCCCTCTCTACTGAATATTGGATATCGTTCTTGTATTTTCCAAATTTAGCAGAGATCCTGATGCATTCCCTAACCACTGAATAGGACTCTGGATTCTGGGTGTTTCATTATCCTGAGACGTCTCTGCGAGGCATCGGTTCATGACTTTAATTTCGCGCCACAAGCGGGGACCATTGAACTGACACGGACTTCAATCAACCCCACGTCTGACGTACCTTGAGTCCAAATATCACAGCTTAATCTCTCAGACTGAGTGGTGTAAGAAACACTGGTACTAATGTCTGACAATGAACTAGGAGGTCCAGCTTTTTGGCTATAATAGGAAAACAATGAAAAGTGTGGTATGATTAAACTGACAAGTTCCACGACAGCATTATAAATTCCAGCTTTTTGATCAGGAAAACATGGTCTTTACATAGTGAGAAATCATCTTGGCAAAGGTGATTACATCTGATAGGCATATATTGGATTCCATGTTATCCTCGCAAACTGTATTAACATCTGCTATTCCAAATTTTGGAGACAATGTTCACTTGGTCAAAGAACAGCAGTTAATGAAAGGTTGGGGAGTTGTCTGCCCTGTTTGGTAACTCATTCTCCAGATGAGTTACAACGAATATTATGGATTAAGACTACTGATCAGCGATACGGATTTGATATTTTGGGAACACCATGATGTCTTGCCGGCATCATTCGAAATTGTTGACCGCTTCTCTCTTGCAGGAAACTAGCCTATGTTTATGTATGTCCTGTGCGATGTGGGGTATACCGCAGCCTGGGGGACGGGGCGGAAAACCCCCTCCCCCTATATATTTTCGCTATCGCTAAGGCTAGGGCACTGAAACTTACCACACTATATAATTGGGTCAAGCTGTACAAGAAAATGTAAAAAAAATTCAAGATGGCCGCCATGATGACGTCACTGTGACGTCATTTTCAAAAAGAGCATTTTTGGACTATATTTTGGTCAGAATTTTCGAATTTTTTATATTTGTTTTTTCTTTGCAAAAACTGCATGATAAATTAGCAAATAATAATCTGATATGAAATAAAATAGATTTTACCCACTTTTCCATACAGAAAAGCAAAACATTTTGAAGAAATAGGACGAAAACATCACTTTTCTGGTACCCCATATGGACGCCATTTTGAATTTACCCATGATCCTCTGCTCGGGGCTCAAAATGACCCCAATATGATTATCTATAAAGTCAAGAAGTTTCAGCTCTCAATTTTTTGTCGTTCCGGAGATAGAAGCAAACAAGTGCGGAAAGTGCCCATTCTTAGACACAAACTTGCATCTTCAAAATAAACCCTGAGCTGATCCGGTTGTGCAGAAAAGAACACGCGAGGGTAACGCATGCAGATCACGTATCTAATCTTTCCTCGCGGATATGCGAAGACGACAGAAATATAATTGTGCAAAAGAAAATCATGACAGATCCTTAGGTTTCAATAATTACGTAATTGAGTTCCCTCGCATCTTACGTTCGCGACTAGAAAGCTCTAGAAATCGCTAGATAACAAAATACAGAATCTAGTGAATTTACTCGAAGCAGAATCAAATAAAGAATTCGTATTAGCCAGTACCAGGATATTTCTTCGTTTTCGTAGATCATGGAGAATATTCTTATAATTTGCTGGAATGTAGCTGTGGCGATCATGTATATGTAGATTGAGTACGAATTTGCATCAAACCTCAGGGTGAGTTTACTAAGCCATACAGCCATTACATCGTATTACCTCAGTTTACGATCGGATATACAAAAGAAGATTTCGGCACCTGTGTAATCAAGAAAACTCAACTTAGTTTCAGTTGTGATTAAGTATTTATCGAAGCTTTGATCGAATCAATATGAGGGCTATATTATTATTTAAATTAACTAAAAAAAATAACTATATCGTTAATTCCAGACTGATCTCTCGTCAGACTAGCTGCGTATTTCCTGTTTATTCGCAATATGTATAGGGACATTGTCATCTCCACAAATTCATATTGATTGGATACTGATCAGCGACACGGATTTGATATTTTTGGAACATCATGATGTCTTGCTGGCATTATTTGAAAAATGTTGACCGCTTCTCTCTTGCAGAAAACTAGCCTATGTATAAGTATACTATAATTGTTTTCCTTTTATTGGGTGCTAATGCTGTTGTATGAATCATGTCTTGGGAATATGGATACGGAAATTCTTAAACGGACGACTTAATATTGAATGGTGGACTATACGCTTGTATATTCAATGTTGTAGATGCAGACACAAACATGACTACAAACGTTTAAGCATTAAAATCAAATTGTGTTTGAATCGTGAAAATTTAAATTAAGAGCGCAAGCGGTTAAGTACAAATGTCAAGTTGCAACCTTCAGTCCTGATCGATTCTCGAGGGGTTCCCGGATGTAGTCAGACTGAGTGATTTGCACGTGCAATTTCGTCTGTTATTTTGAGTATTTCTGGGGTTTTAAGCTGGTATTATTCCAGATTTTCGCTGTTCGCGGCGGTTTTTTGTTTGTCGTGGTCAGCCCATTTGGGTTGACAGGTTGACCTAGATCACCAGTTTCCTTGTGTAGGTAGATGACGCTCTATTGAACGTAAAACGATCATACGGGGCTTTTGGTTCCTTGAAGGCACTGTTGATATATATATCGCGGGCTATTTGAAAACTGTTGACAACTGTTATTATTTTCTTGTTTGTTTGTTCGAATTAATCTTTTCTGTACCTTCTTGGCTGGAGTCTATAAGTAATAATTATTTTTTAGTGCTAGGACAATAAAACTGTGAGAGTTCCCCATTTTCCTTGTGTAGGTAGATGGCGCTGTATTGAATATAACATTATCATACGGGGTCTTTGAAGGCACTGTGTTAATATATAGCGCGAGCTATTTGTAAAACTGTTGACAACTGCTATTATTTAATTGGTTGTTTGTTCGAATGAATCTTTTCTGGAGCTCCCTGGGTGGGAGTCTATAATTATTTGTTAGTGCTGTGGCACACAGACTGCTAGAGAGGCCACTGAGCCTTAGACTTTTTGGGGCTGAATGCCGCTAAGCCGATTGATATTTGGCGTGCTTTAATTAAAAAGAGTCTGTTGGATCAGGGCCGAAAGTCCTTGATGGATTAAGGTGGCAAAGGATCTCTGGATTGTGACACTAAAAAATGAACAAGCCAGAGATGTTCTCCTCTCAAACGGTATCTTAGATTTCCAAGATCAGTGCGGTCACTTTGAGGAGATTACACCCACGAAAGTACTTGTCAGAACAAAATGCCCTGTGGAGATACCACACGCTGACAGCAGACATATTTTTGAGAAATATGGTAAAGATCATGACATTTCCCACGAGTACTGACAGGGATTTCAAAACTGGAAGTAGGAAGGTGTGGATGTCTGGCATCAAAACCACTCTTCCCTCCACAGTTATGTTTGAAGAGTTCAGACTTCCTGTTTGGTATAAAGGTCAGGTTAAAACCTGTTACACCTGCGGAGATGAAAATCACATATTTTGGGATTGTCCATTTAAGAATAAATGCCTGAGTTGTGGACAGCCAGGCCAAAAAAAAAACGGGAATGTAAAACTCGTGAAAACTCAGAAGGTCCGACTGACAGAGAAAACCGGACTGCTTCACAATATGTGATTGGAATTCAATCCAACACAGAGAAGAAATCTCCCGTTACGGAAAAGTCCACCGTTGCGGCGAGCTCTGTCACAATGAACGCACAGGAAGTCGAGCAACCTGAAAGCGTTGGTGATAGTATTTGGTCAATTGTAGGACCGGATGGCAAGACCTCAAAAAGGAATTCTAAGCTTAGACAAAGGGCAAGTTAAAAGAGCACAGAGGAAGCTGAAAATGTTCCCAACAGCTCAAACAGATTTTCAGCTCTTTCTGAGGAGGATGATGGTGATAATTCCTTTGATATTCCTGGTCCACCCCCCAAGAGAAAAAGGGTAGATGAAAGTCCGGAAAGTTTACTTCATAATCAGCAGTCTAAAGAAAATGAGTATGAGAGGATTGTAGATCCAGAAACTGTTGGATCTCTGTCTGGGGTGGAGAACGACAGCGTTGTCAATGTTAGTCAAATGCCCAGCAATGTTGCTACTGCACTTGATGTAGACGGTAGTCGTAGTAAACATTCATCTGTGCGTTTGGATGCTGTTGTCGAAACCGAGCTCACCACAGATGATTCTAGAAATGAGCTGCCCTTAGTAGATGGGAAAGGAGGTGAAGATGAAGGATTAGTTCTACACCTGTACATTCTAGTGGTAACTCGAACTTCATCGCAGATGATGATGTGTGTGCTAGGCTCACCAAAGATGATGTTAGAAATGAGCTACCCTCAGTAGATGCACCTGTGCATTCTGGCGGTGTCTTGAACTTCACCCCAGATGAAAATGTGTTTGCTGAGCTCACCAGAGATGATGCTAGAAATGAGCTGCCCTCAGTGGATGAAGAAGATGAAGATGAAGATTTTGGTTTTATTTCTGAAACGGATACACTTGTGAACTTCACTCCCGATGATGATGTGTTCACTAGTGATGAAGCTAGCAATGAGATACTCATGGAAGATGAAAATCAAGGTGAAGAGAAGTTGATAACTCCATTCTCAACACAGATACACCTATAAACCTCTCCTCAGACAAAAACGCGGTCGTTGAGCACATGGATAAATCTTGTGATAATAAGCGACCCGACAAGACTTCCTTAAACCAGAGGTCGAAAAAGAAATGTGAACTGAAGAGAGAACAAGAAATTTATAGAAATAAAGACAAAGATATGCAGCAGTTGCGAGAAGAACAAAAAAGAACAGAAAAGCCAGAGGAGAAGACCTTTAATTAAACGTTCATAATGGCTAAGTTGACACTCTATTTCCTAGTGTGTGTACTCTTGTGTGTTATTTCTTCATATAGACTAAAAATGGCTCAGTCTTCAACCCTCTTCCAATGGAACTGCCGAGGAGTTTGACCAAATTTACATGAGCTTCAGTTGTTAACTCAGGATTATGAACCCTTAGCTCTCTGTTTAAATGAAACCTTTCTCAAAGAAGCAGATAAAAATAAATTTGAATTACGGCAATATACACCCTATCATTCCTATGCTTTGCAAGAGCATGGAAGGGCTACAGGCGGCTCTTCAATACTTGTTAAAATGGGTGTTTTGCATAGTCCAATTGATTTGAAGACAGACTTAAAAGCTGTAGCAGTTCGCCTTACTTTGAATTCTGTATTCACATTATGCACGGTGTACATACCTTCATCTGGCGGTCTCTGTCTTAGTGAACTTCAGGATCTTTATGATCAGTTCCCTAAACCTTGTTTATTGATGGGTGATTTTAATGGCCGTAGTAACTTTTGGGATAAAGAATAGAATTGTAAAGGAAAAGTTCTTGAAGATTTTATATCAAATAATTCTTTGTGTATTTTTAATGATGGTTCTTATACACATTTTTCCACAGCTCATGGAACCTATTCAACTTTAGATATCTCGCTTTGCGACCTTCCTATAAACGAAGAATTTTCTTGGTCTGTTCATGATGACCTTTGTGAAAGTGATCACTTTCCCACTGCTTTAAAAGCTGTTCATTCAGCTGATGACCCCCCTTTAACAAGGTATAATTTCAAGAAAGCAAATTGGTCAGAATTTGAAAAGCTTTGCTCACAAGAACTACAAGCAGCTTCTTTTGCTGATGTTTCAGATCGTATACAGTTTTTCTCAGATATATTGATTGAAATTGCTAAACAAACCATACCCACATCACCAGAAGTTGCACACATTAAACATCCATGGTTTAATGATGACTGCAAAGAAGCAAGGGAACGTAGGAAGAAAGCTGAACTGTGTTTCCGCCGAAATCCAAATTCTGAAAATTTGAAAGATCTCAGAGTAACTAGAGCTAAAGCTCGTAGAACCATGAAACAGAACAAACGCGATTCTTGGAAACATTATGTTTCTAAGATCAATACACATACTCCTATAACAAAAGTTTGGAATATGATCCAACGAATAAAAGCTAAAAGCTCCAAATCTAGTGTTCATCATCTCAACGATGGAAATGAGTTGTTAACTGACAGATTAGGTATTGCAAATAAGTTAGGCGAAACAATTGCCAAAAATTCTTTGTCAGATAATTATGTACCTAAATTTCAAAGTTTCAAGAAAAGAGAAGAGAAAAATGAAATTAAATTCCCCTCCGGTAATCATGAAAGCTATAACGCTAGGTTTACAATTGAGGAACTTTATTCTTCTCTCACGAAAGCTAATGATTCTGCTGCAGGCCCTGATAATATTTATTATCAACTTTTGAAACATCTACCGAAATCTTCTCTAGAAATTCTATTACGCATATTCAACAGACTTTGAACAAGAGAAGAATTCCACCGTCATGGCATAATGCCATCGTTATACCAGTACCAAAGCCTTGCCGTAACCATACAGACCCTGGTAATTATCGCCCGATTTCACTGACTAGCTGTGTTTGTAAAACAATGGAACGCATGATAAATCGGCTTGTTTGGTACCTAGAAACTGAAAAGAAACTTACTGATATTCAAGCTGGTTTCCGTAAAAATAGAAGTGCCATTGACCATTTAGTCAGTTTTTAAGAATGCTTTCGCCAAGAATGAACATGTAGTTTCCATCTTTTTTGATTTAGAAAAAAGCCTATGATACTACATGGATTCTAAAAGAACTTCATACTATGGGATTAAAAGGCCGTTTACTCATTTTCATATCCAACTTTTTGAATGATAGACAATTCCAAGTTCGGTTGGGTACAACCATGTCTGATCATTTCGATCAAGATCAGGGTGTCCCACAGGGCAGTATTTTGTCTACTACTCTGTTTAGTATCAAGCTCAACAGCTCAGCAGAAGTTTTGAATAAATCAATAGATGGTTCACTCTTTGTAGACGATTTCAACATTTCGTGCAGTGGAAAAAGTATGCACAATATTGAGACAACATTACAACTTTGTCTGAATAGAATTCAGAAATGGTGTCTAGAAAATGGCTTCTCCAGAGTTAAAACAAATTGTATACACTTTTGCAGAAAATATTTCCAGTACAAAGATCCATTAGATGGAACTGAGATCAAAGTGGTAAAAGAGGTAAAATTCTTAGGAATGTTGTTTGACCACCGACTAACATTCAATTCGCATAAAAATTGCTTGAAAGATAACTGTACGAAAGCTCTTGATTTGTTGAAGGTAGTTGCCAACTATAAGTGACGAGGAGATCAGCAAACACTTCTCCATTTATATCGATCACTTGTTCGTTCCAAACTTGATTATGGCTCTATTGTTTACAACGGTGCAAGCAAGTCAAACTTGGCAAAGCTAGATCCTATTCTCCATCAAGGACTAAGACTTTGCCTTGGAGCGTTCAGAACATCCCCTAAAGAAAGCTTATATGTCGAAGCAGACGAATTTCCTTTAGAACTTCGAAGAATTAAACTATCACGGCAATATATCACAAAATTGCGATCAAATCAATCGAATCCTGCATATAACTGTGTTTTCAAACCTCAGTTCGTGGATCTTTATTTGAAGAAACCCTCCATTATTCCACCACTTGGAATTCGTATGAAACCACACATTGTAGCAGCTGGTATTAAACTTAGTCAAATATTACCTAACAAGCTCTTACCAATTCCACCATGGCAGTTAGCTCAACCAGAAGTAGATATTTCTCTAGCGAAATATAAAAAAGCAGACACGAGCCAGCTCTTGTACACACAAGAATTTGGCCTTTTATACAGATAGTTCTAAAGATGGCGAAAGAGTAGCATGTGCTACTATCTTTAGTTCCAAAACTAAAACTTGTCGACTACCAGGTAAAATTTCGATATTCACTGCAGAAGCAAACGCTTTATTGTCGGCTTTAGAAGGTATTGGTTCCACTAAAAAGAAAAAAAGTATGTCATATTCTTAGATTCACTGTCATACCTCCAAGCGATTTGAAGTGGAACTTCGACTCATCCCACTATCTTGAGTATTCTACAACTACATGACTAGATTTGATCAACAGATTGCTATTGTGTTCTGTTGGTTGCCCAGTCACGTTGGCATCAAAGGTAATACTGAGGCTGATAGGATGGCTAAGGCAGCCCTAGATGATGAGATTGATCCTGTTGGAATCCCATATAGCGATTTCAGGTCCTCTATCTGCACTTATGTGAGACGGCTGTTTCAATCTTTATGGGATGCTGTGAATAATAACAAGCTTCATGAGTTAAAAAAAACTGTAGACTATACTCATCTGAACAGCCAGAAACGTTTCGATCAAACCATGATCAGGCGATGTAGAATCGGCCATACACGATTAACTCACGAACATTTACTAAAAAAAGAGCCAGTTCCAAGGTGTGTTCCATGCCATGATGATCTCACGGTGAAACATATTCTTATCGAATGCATAGATTTTAAGATTGTAAGAGATGCTTTTTATCGAGCGACTACTTTGGAAGATCTTTTTAATCGGGTGAGGGATTGCATCTTGGGTTATTTGAGAGAAATCGGGCTGTTACATAAGTTTTAATGTATGTATGTTTTAATGCGTTGGATTACTAAGTTAGTGACTTAAGTACTTAGAATTTTGTTTGATCGTCATTATATATCTGAAATATTGCTGAACGCGACATTAAACCTTAATTCTCTCTCTCTCTCTCTCTCGATTCTCGATATGGTATTCAATGAAATTTGCTCGTAATATAACGGTACAAGAAGATATTCAGTGTGATCAATATAATACCCCATACAATCAACCAAATCGAGATAGCAGATCTGTTCTCCCTGTGGTGATGTTGCCGGAAATTACATATATGCAATAACCGAGGCTGGTTAACCGGAAGTGCATGGAATTAGTTTCCACGATATATAGGCAGACGAGCAATTTTAACCAACAGTTGTTAACAGAGGGATGTGAAATATATGTGTCTAACCGTCGTACAAACCAGACATAAAAATACATTAACAACAGTTTTCGCAGTTTATACCGAGATTCTTGTCGCTGTACTTTGGTGTGAGTAGACACGGCTCTTCGAGTCAGTAATTTTTCAGCTATTTCTGTCGATACGATATGAAATTTCACAAAACCAGATAATCAGATATTCCCTTGTTTTACACTGGTTCGTGTCATCCAGTTTTGATCTTTTGAAACGATAAATAAGCAATGGATTTGACTCTACACATCAGTTGCTCATTCCATTCCTCTGCCCAAGAAATGGTTATTGAACGATCTAATGGTCGTGGAATTCTCCCCATTTCGAGGAATATAACGCTTCCACTTTATGTAGATATATCGTGCACTTTAAGCTTGCTGACCCGTTATAGCCCTCCTGGCGATTTCGGAAATGACCAAATGAGAGGTCACGCTCTTTCGGGGAGAGCTTTAATGGACTGGAAGAGAACTAAGTGACGCTATATTCTCTGAATTATTGTCCAGTACATTCCAATTGTCACGGCGATCTGCTCACCCACTTAACAAGACTTGAACGATACCAATATACTGAATATGTCTACTCTTCAAACGAAATTTTGATTAATCAGTTTTATTTAATACAGACGTAGGCGGTTTGCACATTTGCGTCACTCTCGGGACTAGTTATGTGAGACAGTCGGTTGATTCTTACCTCTTAATCCGACCCTGGCTGTGAGATAGCAATATGACACAGCACGAGTATGCTAGCCAGTGTATATATACATTGCGGTTTTACAGTCTCTTGCAGGAAACTAGATTATGATTATGGAAACTACGATTTTTTTCTTGATTTGCTGCTAATGTTTTATGAATTAGATCTTTGGATTATGAACGCGGAAATTATTTTATGAATCTGAATTCATGAATCTGTTAAGCTGAAGTTGGTGGAGAATATTTTGCACAATTAAACATGTAAAAGCGCCGAATTGCGTAAAATGGAGCCAAGAATTGTTCAGTTACCGGGTATCAAAAATCTGGACGACGCCCATCAGAACAATATACACGCGTCTAGTATGTCATTCAATATTCAGTCGTCGTCCAGATTTTTTATACGCGGTAATTTTTAGTAATTGAACAATTCTTGGCTCCATTCTACGCAATTCGGCGCTTTAACATGTTTAATTGTACAAAATATTCGCCATCAACTTCAGCTT
>JAVTVY010005011.1:0-39863 GCA_036873755.1 Hanleya hanleyi | reverse complement strand
ACTAAGAGAATTTTGTATTTCATTACATAATTACCCTGGGTAGATTCACAGTGTATTTCGTCCAAATCATTTTCGCTCCCCAAATCATTACGTCACAAGTAAAAGAGTCAATGAAATTATCTGTTTGACTATCTGAAAGAAAAAAATAGTTTAACTATTGGACCTGGAAACAACAGATACGCTAGTACACCAGGAGCAAGAATTTGTGATGCTGTGGGAGACCAGACCGAAGTTGTGTGAATTCGCTACTTTATTTCTATCACCCCTATTACATGCTTCGTTGTCTTTTTTAAAATGAATATTACATAACAAACACTCGGCGGTAGTTAACAGTGAAAAAGTGTGCGATGGGGACACTTCGAATTCGACGCCCAACTTGGAATAATTTCCTTTCAACACTGCTGGAAGACTACACGGATAGTGAGATGAGCTGTTCACGTTCTCTCACTAAATTCGTAGTATTTTTTGCGGTTCATATGGGTACCTTACAATTTTGAGAAGAAGTCATACCGATTTAAAAAATACGTGGAAGAGTATTAAGCATATTCTTGAACAAAAAACGATAAGCTATTGATCTAAATGTATGGAATTAAGTAATGATTGTAAATAGTGTGCAATCGACACATTGAAGGGATATAAAATTAAAATGCTCACACTAAGAACTTAAGAGAGTAGGGTTATGACTAAATCCAAATTCTTAAATAGTATTATTGAAGTTATCCAAGGTTTGGAAATTTAGTACAGAACTAAAACACATTATTTCGGCCTGTGCTATTTAGTATGATACTGTACAACAATGTTGAATAACAACGTTGCATCACATTCAATCGTGAACATCTAAGCTCTGCACTTACACATTACACCTGCCATTTGGGCAAGGATTCACTTACATACATTAGCAGCAGATGATTATAAATATTGAATAACAAACCACAAGGTCCTGTGATAATAAGTTGACTGATCTCTATATGTCGTGCAAGTTGTCGATAGTGTTTCTAAAAAGTAATTGTCGGTGCTCTGACCGAGGGGTGGCATTGCTATTTTTATTATTCACAGTAAAAATCAGAATTCTGACACTAGTAGCTACTGCTTTATTGTAATCAATCGTATCAACCAGTTGTTGTTCTTTTACACAAAAATGCACCTTTTTGCTGTTGTTCACAATACACAATACATTCAATCCTTGTATTAATGAGATGTTCGTATATGACAATCGTATGACATCTACCGGGGTTGATCGGGGGTGTCGTTTTGCACACCCCAGGTCATGAAAAGAATATGGCTCAGCATCTCAGTCAGTCTGTCGTAAGAGCCGACTAACTGGGGCACCAGTGGGGTCCCGAGTGTAAAAAGGAATAAGACCCTACCTGTGGAGTTCCCGGGTATGAAAGGAATAGGACCCAAACATCCTGATAAGACTGAAATAAAGCTGAAAGCGACGTTAAATCACTCACTTACTCATTCAGGTCAAGGTCAACAGCCAAATCTCACATTGAAGAACTGATTCCAAATTATATTTCATCTTTGTTTTTACTCCCAATTAATGGAACACCAGCATCCAAATACAATATAGCGCCCTTTATCACACGACTTTAGCTGAAGGTCTGCAATTCAAATTATTTTTTTTCCCCTCGAAAATCTTCTACTCCAAATCAATAGTAAATACAACAATTTTGTTATTTCAAGATATTTTAAAAGATATTATCTATAATCGCGCTTTGCTTCAGTAATCATCTGAGTTAAATTGGCACTGACACTTAACAGAGAACTCTAGACTTTAGTAGGGAATCGGCGAACTACAATTACGTTAACATCGTCGTACATGTAAATCATTCAGTGGTCTGAGTGCCTCACGCGAGCGCTAGAACGCTTTCCGGAAAGCCTCGGCCTTAACTTTTATTTTTTTCCCGAAGCTGTACAATCGCCAGAATGCCACCTACTAGTACACGCTATACTTGATTCGAGAGGGAGAACTGGAAAGTCTTTATTTTTTGTTTGAAGCGGTAAAGTAGGTGGAATGGAAAGCACAGGGATGGCCATTTACAACAAACTCGTCATTTTTCTGTTATCCACAGTTGGAATTAGTAGAGTTACGAAAGAACATATTGAAAAACTGTGTACGTTTCGTTCGCAACCTAAACGTCAGACTGGAATAGAGCATCCGTTAACTTATACACGTTAGTGCACGAGGTGAAAACTAGCTGTAGACAGAAATGCTATATTGCAAATTTACCTTACGTAACATCCGTGGTACTAAATATATGTTTCTACAATATATAAACTCATATCTGACAGTCATTAATGAAATACCATGCTGAAGGTATTGTATTGTATCCACACCGGAATATCAATATCATGTTCAATATTATAATGATGCTAAAACAAGAATTCAAAGTCTGATGATATTCTGTTTATTCTGCAGACGGTCCAGTATGATCATATATGATGAACTGATGATATAATAATCCAATATATTCACTATTGACAACACACACTTTGAACAAACAGATAATATGCAATGTGCACTCTCCACACTACTAATAAGTCAAATTGTGCTAAAGCGAGAATTCCTGCCAATGGATGGTATTTGTAATGGATATTTATGCAGAAAATGGCCACTGACGAGTGTGATGACATGAGATAGCTGTCTGGTGATGAAATAAAAATAAATAAATGTATTTATTCTCTGTCGAGATGAATCTAGTTGACAAATCCAGAGATACATACAGTTTTCAGGTTTAAATCGTTTGTTGAGTAATTTTGCTTCTTTACCGAGAAGTTTAGTCTTTACCAATCTCTAATTCTTATTATTCGTTGTAGAGTAGTATTCAGTGTTAAAACCGATCAGGTAATATTGTATGGTGTTGTTGCTGTTACGATGTATCTCCGGCCGTGATGGCCAGCTATCTTATTTTTGTGATTGAAATTGTGGTTTACGGGCCGCTTCCCATACGGATTTCGCGGCTCATCGTCACAATGCGTTTATTCGTACATATTGAATTTACATTGTTGAGATTACAATAATCGTATTATTGAGTTCGTGCGTATTCATATGATATTCTAACATTCATATAATTTAAACGGATCGTATTAAAAGTGCGCGAGGATTAACGAGTGAGGGAGAGAAGATATATACAGAAGTTTTTAGTTGAAAGTAGGAATTAGAGTATATACACTTAAGCATAAAGCTGTAAGGATTTATAAACTGTACACACCCTAACCGCCCGTGGTTGTCGTTGGTATTCATGGATTGGTTTGAATGTAAAAGCTGTTCTAGTTTTTGTCGATTGTCCATGGTCAGGGTGTTGGTTCAGGGTTTACACTGAAATGGCTAGGCCAATGGGCAGGGTGGTCCGCTTGGGGTTTGGAGGGTCGATATCGGGCCTTACAGACTTGTCTTTTGTGTTCAATGCCGTCATTTTCCTCTGACTACCCAGTGTACGAGTTGTAACAGCGACACAGCTCACCAATTACCAATATACGAGTTGTCAGAGCATTTCCATCATAGCTCTCTAGATTTGTATCTAATATCGCTTATGTCGGTGCTAGGGTTCGTGTGGTCATATCATCCAAGTTTCCACATGAACAGGTACAATAAAAGCGTACATGAGATACAACACATATCACGAATCGTTAGATTCTTGGTATGTTCTTTGAATAGGTTAACCAGAAGACTTACTGAGAAGTCATGTGGCTCTGTCAGTATGTCGGCACCTCTTTCCACGTCCCTAATATGTGTTGTAATTTTTACCTGTATATGGCGAGTTTCTGCTGGTGAACGTTCCGTTCCCGAGTCCCGCCCCCTGTACATCTGACGACGATACAGCTCACCAATACCTAGTGTACGAGTTGTCACAGTGACACAGCTCACCAATTACCAATATACGAGTTGTCAGAGCATTTCCATCATAGCTCTCTAGATTTATATCTAATACCGTTTATGCCGGTGCTAGGGGCCGTATGCTCATGTCATCCAAGTTGCCACATAAACAGGTACAATAAAAGCGTACCTGAGATACAACACATCACGAATCGTTAGATTCTTGGTATGTGCTTTAGAATAGGTTAACCAGAAGACTATACTGTGAAGTCATGTGGCTCTGTCAGTATGTCGGCACCTCTTCTCACTTCCCTTATATGTGTCGTAATTTGTCTTGTGGGTCTGTGGTCTGTGGTCGGTGGTCTTTAGGGCAATTAGGTCTGGTGTTTTTGGTGACGGATCACGGCTACTCATAGGGCCCGCTTCATGAATCGGTAGAACAGTTTCTGGCCTAAATGGTAGAGATGTTCTCCATCTTCAATAAAATTTCCTTCTGAGGTCGAATCAGGCCTCTGTGCCTCCAAAAGGTGGCCTTATTATTTGTTTTTAATAGGTCGTTGGTGTTACATGAATCGACCGAAATATGCCGAATTACCCGTTGGAAGACGAATTGTCTGATGAAGATCCTCGAAACTTGGAATTTTGTTTTGAGTACATCCACGTAATCCACGTAATAAATAGCAGGTGCGCTTCTGACGGAATTCTCGTCGTTTCCCCTAACACGGAGGATGAGTAGGTCCGGCTTTGTCTCCATAAGGAGATTTTCTATTTTTTTCGCAATTTCTTAGTGTCCGGACTCCCCCAATGCCAAAAAAGCGAATGTCTTGGCAAGTCCGGAAATTGAGTCGAGCGTCCGGTATGAAATTTTGGATGATTCTGCTCTCCGGTCTATGAATGTAGCTGCTTCCAACGATAATAAGTTTCATCGTGGTTTTCGTGGAGGATATAATAAGATACTCTGTATCTTTTGCTTTCTTCGTCAGGTTCTAGGGCTGATATAAATGTATCCAAGCAGTATTGTGTTCTAGGCAAAATTGCGTATGTTATTTTGTTATGTACGTACTGTACTTCCCCGTTAGTATTGACATAATGATGCTCAATTTGTACATTGCTTGTAGGAACAGGGAAGGGGGATGACTTAAGCAGTGATTTCGGGGAAATAAAATAAATAAAAGTATGCGGCATTAGTACTGATTGGTGAGTTCGATTCCCTTTGTTGTTATATGTTGATGTTATTTTTTTATTTTTTTGTTATTGTGTTGCTTGATGTATACTGATTTTATGAGCCTTTTTGTTATCGCCTATGGCTAATGTTGCTGGAGCAGGGGCAGACGGCCCTCAGCATCAAGGTAACTCCGTTTTTGCGGCAACCACTTTTTTTGCCGATAGGTTTGTTATGTGTTGGTCTGAGATTGGAGAATTTATAGAACAATCGGCCCTCAGTATCAAGGTAACTCCGTTGTTAGCATAGTTCGGTTATATCCAAAAGGTAGATTTATGTGCTTTATATTATTATTTAGTGATTGGTTGTTTCTCAAAGTACCGAAGGTCGTGGGTATTTGAGAAGCTATAGAACAGTCGGCCCTCAGTATCAAGGTAACTCTGCTATTCTATACTTTGATTATGGCCGAATGGTGTCATTGAATTTTGACCTTCTCAGGCTGTGTTGGGAAGCAGTGATCATGCACTGTCATAGTGTTATATACTGGAATAATAGCAATCAGATTTGATAAAACTTATTAAGGACTAGAAAACCTGGTTTCTAATGAGAGGCTTAGAGGTTAATATCGCTGGTAATATTGAGGTGGTTCGTTTTGAAGTGCCTCACGTTGTAGGTAATTTTTGGGGCATTCAAGTAGGACATGTTCTATTGTTTCTTCTACATTGTTGCATGCGGTACAGAGTGGTGAGGTGTTTTTGAGGAGCATGGACAGATGTGATTTAAGTCCGGTTTTGCCCAGTCTTAATCTAGTGATGATGCGGTCATCACGTTTATTGTCTAACTGGAATCCCTGGACTTTTCTCTCCATTAAGGATCTTATGTAACCATCGTCCGCGTTCTTCTTCATTCCATTCCTTTTGACGCTTGCCATCTATTTTGCGTCTAATGATAGTGTTGAGTTCCTTACATCTTAATCCTATTGGCACCTTGGGTACACTTTTCGTAAAACTGTCTTTGGCTGTTTTATTGGCGGCTTCGTTACCTCTGATGTTGACATGCGCGGAGACCCAAGCTAAAATAGTGTCTATGCCCTCGTTGTGTATTTGTGTACAAATACATTCTATTTTGTGTACGAGATCAGGTCTACTGTCAGATATAGAATTTTCAATGAAGGTGAGTCCGCTTAGGGAATGACTGAGAATCACAGCACGAATTGGTTTGTGCCCGATGATCCATTCGAGAGCCTTAATTATAGCAATCAGTTCACCAGTGTATAGAGACATATTGTCTGACAGTTTGTAGCCATTTTGTATGTTGAGCTCCGGTATAACAAAAGCAGATCCTGTATTATTACTTGTGTTTTTCGGTCCGTCTGTATAGATTTTAAGTATTTTTCCCCATTTTTTGTCCATATATTCAAGGGTGGTGGCTCTCATATAGACTGGGTTGTCCTTTTTTGTGAGATAGTCGTGTATACTTGTGTCCAGGTGGGGCGGCTCTAATTCCCAGGGTAGCCTAGTGACTTTGTCCATGTCTGCCATTTTCGTCAGGAGCGCTCTAGTTATACTAACTCCAACTGTCTCATGGTGCAGAACAATCAAACAAATCAAAAGAATCAACACTGTAGCGATGTCGGGAGAACTATTTCACGGGAAATACTTGTGACTGCTACGTAAAATATGTAATATTGGAGGGAGTTCCAGATGTCAAAGAGGAGCGCTTTATTAGATACATAGTTACGTTTACTGGAACAACTATGTAGGTCACTTTGACGATAAAATAATGGTTATGTTCCAACCTTCGTTCATTGGAAATATCACCAGAAGTTTCTAACAATATCAAAGGTTCTTTTCATAACTGTAGCAATAGTTACCTGATAATTCTTGACAATTCGACAAATTTTGTTGTGGACTGCGTAATGCGAAATGTTATCGAGAAATAGTCCCTAATAAAAATAGCCATATCGCACATACAGACTCCATCGAAT
The DNA here is from genome assembly GCA_036873755.1 of Hanleya hanleyi. Lineage (NCBI taxonomy): Eukaryota > Metazoa > Mollusca > Polyplacophora > Lepidopleurida > Hanleyidae > Hanleya > Hanleya hanleyi. Next base: position 32,894 of record JAVTVY010005011.1, on the reverse strand, counting down.
GTCATAACAGATGAATCAAGCATTATACCAATACAATGAACTTCAATAGATCGCTAAATTACAATAAACAGCTTTAAGAAGCATAAACGAGCTGGTGGTATACAATTACAAGCGTCTAGTCCGTCATTCATAATCCAACCGTCGTCCATTAGAGAATATCCGCGTCCATAATCCAAAGATCTATTACATATTCCAGGGTCACATTCCGTAAATATAAACATATGGAAAAAATAGCTTCTTCCATCGGGAGCAGTCAAACGTGATGAAAATAGTATCAACTCCACAAGGGAAGCTAATCTTTTTTACACCAGACAGCCTATGCATTATGTTAATAAATTTAAATCCACCCCAAAGCCCCAGTAGTTATTTTAGCCATTCAGTACCCTAACCTATTTTCATGTTCTGTCAAATGTTCATGTATAACAACAACATTCAAAGTGTGACAACCTGGCAGGTGTCCAAATAACATATAAAATACCCCTCTAAGGGTATTACACTCTCTCCTGCCTAGTTCTCAACAACTCCTGTTGTTCACAGTGTCACAATCACTCGTCCCTCGGCTTGGACTCGAGCCGCAATGGTATACCCCTTTATCCCAGTCAATGGCAATGTCGGCCAGTCGATGTCTGCCGTGCTCCCCTCATCAGTTCCAGCTGTTGAATCACCATCTCCGCCACCGCATCCGAAGTTTCGCCGCTGTCTGCGGCAATTTCCATCAACGTACGGTAGATGTACAATCTTGCCTTGATTAGGGACCCCATGACTACCTCGGCACCAGATTCTTTGAGAACTTTAGCATATTGGGCAAGCATATTGTATTTGTCCATTCGATCTTGCAAACCCCTGGTGACAGCAGATACATCTCTCCACTCCAACGTCATTGCCACAAACTCCTAGTGGGCCAGCTTCTGTTTTGGGCAAAGGCACCTCTAATTGATTGGTGGCCATTGTCTCTTCTTGTCCTCTGACTGCAATAATAATTTGGCATGGGTCATCCCACTCACGCCTGATAACAGTGGCACCCATACTCCAACTGTTTTCTTGATCAAATGCGATGGTTCCACCTGATGTTTGGGCTGTTCGATGGCGGCATAGGCCGTTGAGTGGTGGACGCTGCATCAGTTGATACATCTAGTGGTACAGGTTATACCATCGCCAGGAATATTCCTGAAGATGGTATAACCTGTACCGAAATATAGAATATCACAATGAATATCACTTTTTGGAGTTAGTTTCGTACTAGTAGTCGCTATGCTGACCATGTACTGTGAGAGACAACAACAGATATGGGATGAGTTTCTGCCACAATTCTTGATGGCTTACCGTGATTCCGAACATGCTACGACAGAGAAGTCACCCAATATGATAGTTCTCATTAGGGAGAAGGTTCTTCCAATGGAGGCATTGCCAAGGCGCTCCGAACTGGAAGTGGATGATAAACCTCGCAATTTGTTTGAGTACACATCAGATCTTCATTGTTCTCTGGAAGAAGCACACGAGGTAGCTCGAAATGCACTGTAGAAATGCACTGTAGAAACGGGTTGAATACCAGAAGAGACAACATGACCTAAAGGCCAAAAAGAATCACTTTGAAACCGTGGCGAACTCCCTATCTCGGAAATGACAGGAAAATGAAAGCTGAGTCTCAGCGACTTTTTAATTTATCATATTGGGGTCAGTTTGAGCCTATTTGCATAACCTCCCGAGCAGAGAATCGTGGATCGCTTCAAGACGGAGACCATGTGGGTACCATTGTTCTTCAAAACTTCTGCTTTTCGTCTAGGCAAATTGAGCAAAATCTATTTTATTTCATACCAGACTATTGTTTACTAATTTTCAAAGAAAACATATAAAACATTTGGAAAAAATCGACCAAAAAGGCCTGTTTTGAAGATAACGTCACTATGACGTAATCAAAGCAACCATCTTGGATTTTTAATACATTTTCTGATAGAGCTTAATCCAAGGGTATTGTGTGGTAATTTACAGCTCTCTAGCTCAAAGAGGATGAAAATATTCAGGGCCCGAAATGGTCCACCAGGCCTGAACAGGCCCCAGAAAGCCCAGGTCAGATAAGATTAACGAAGTGTATGGGAAAATACACTTTTTTAAAACCTTACCAAACTGCAACCATATTCAATGGAACATATTGAAGTTGAAGTCAAGCAATTTGTAATATTTTTCTTCCTTTGCTTCGCCGTGTACAACACAAGAGTGAAGCAAACTGCGATCATTTTTTTAGCCTAATAGCCTGAGAGGTCTTGCCGTCTGCATGTACGTCAAGTCGTCCGGTCATACGGTCGTCCGTCCGGTTGCCCGTCCGTTCATCTGTCGTCGAGAAGCCAAACCCTAACTTTTAGCGACTTGAAATTTGGACCACACGATGGCACCATCACCAAAATTGTCCATATGACGACGTGAACGTGACAAAAACCTAAACGTTGCAAGTAGAGATTCGAATTAGCTGTGTAGCATTGTTGGGAGGTCAACCACAATGATGATTTTCTGTGGTTTCCATGGCAACGTCACAAAAACTGTTCATATGACGATGTGAGCGCGATAGAAGCCAAACTTGTACAGCTCGATACCTCAAATTTGGTAAACAGGGTTGTTGGGTGGTCCGTCACAAGCCTGTTGAATTTGGGTACATTACAAAAATATTTTGTGATTTCCATGGCAACATCACGCAAAATGTCAGTATGATGACGTGAACACAATAGAAGGCAAACGTTTGCCGCTAGAAACTTCCAATTTGGTATACAGGATTGTTCGGTGCTCACCCACAAATTGAATTTGGGTACATTGCGATTTTTGTGGTTCTCATGGCAATGTCACACAAAACGTCCGTATGACGATGTGAACGCGGTAGGAGCCAGACTGATGCAACAAGAGACTTCAAATTTGAAATACAGGATTGTTGGATGGTCAATCAGAAGCCTATTGAATTTGGGTACATTGTCATGAATTTTATGGTTTCCATGGCAACATCACGCAAAATGTCAGTATGACGACGCGAACATAATAGAAGCCCAGCTTTTGCAGCTGGAGACTTCCAATTTGGTATACAGGCTTATTGGGTGCTCACCCACAAGCCCATTGAATTTGGGTACATTGTGATGATCTTTTTAGATTTTCATGGCAACGTCACAAAAATGTTCAGATGACGACGTGAACGCGATAGAGGCCAAACTATTGCAACTAGAGACTTCATATTTGGTATACTGGATTGTTGGGTGCTCGGCCTCAAGCCTTTTCCATTTGGGTACCTTGCCTTTATTTTTGTGGCAACATCACTCAAATTGTCAGTTTGACTACATGAACACAATAGAAGCCAAACTGATACAGCTAAAGGCTTCAAATGTGGTATACAGTATTAATGAGTGGTCGACCACAGGCTATTGAATTTGGGTACATTACGATGAGTTTTGTGGATTCCATTGCAACGTCATAAAAAATATCCATATGAGGATGTGAACGCGACAGGAACCAGACTGATGCAGCAAGAGACTTCGATTTGGTATACAGGATTGTTGGATGGACCATTACAAGCTTGTTCAATTTGCCTTTATCTTTGTGATTTCCAAGGCAACATCACGCAAATTGTCAGTATGGCGACAAGAACACAATAGAAGCCAAACTGCTGCAGCTAGAGACCTCAAATTTGTTATATTGTATTAATGGGTGGTCGACCATTTGGGTACATGCGATGGTTTTTGTGGTTTCTGTGGCAACGTCACGCACAATGTCAACATGACGAACGCGATAAAAGTCAAACCGTTCCAGGTAGAGACTTTGAATTTAGTCAAATTATTATCCCATCTCGTCCAATGCATCCAGCATCCCACACTGAATTCCAACATGTTTCAATCTTTTACAACAACTGTTAATACATCTTCTGCATTCAACCAAATCTCCCAGGCTTTTACACAATAGAAGTCAAATTGTTGCAGTTAGAGACCTCCAATTTGGAATACAGGATTGTCGGGTGCTCACCCACAAGCCTACTGAATTTGGGTACATCACCGATGAGTTTTTTGATTTTCATGGCAACGTCACAAAAAAATGTCCATAACACGATTTGAACGCGATAGGAGTCATAATGATGCAGCAAAAGACGTCAAATTTGATATACCAGATTTTTGGGTGGTTCCTCACAATTTTTTTTTATTTGGGTACATTGCCTTCATTTTTGTGGTTTCCATGGCAACATCACGCAAATTGTAAGTATGGCGACGTGAACACAACAGAAGCCAAACTGCTGCAGTTAGAGACTTCAAATTTGGTATAGAGTACTGATGAGTGGTCGACCACAAGCCTATTGAATTTGGGTACATGCGATGATTTTTGTGGTTTCTATGGCAACGTCACGCAAAATGTCCATATGACGATGTGAACGCGATGAACGCCAAACTGGTACCGCCAAACATCACTCAAATTGTCAGTTTGACTACATGAACACAATAGAAGCCAAACTGATGCAGCTAAAGGCTTCAAATGTGGTATACAGTATTGATGAGTGGTCGACCACAGGCTATTGAATTTGGGTACATTACGATGAGTTTTGTGGATTCCATTGCAACGTCATAAAAAATATCCATATGAGGATGTGAACGCGACAGGAACCAGACTGATGCAGCAAGAGACTTCGATTTGGTATACAGGATTGTTGGATGGACCATTACAAGCTTGTTCAATTTGCCTTTATCTTTGTGATTTCCAAGGCAACATCACGCAAATTGTCAGTATGGCGACAGGAACACAATAGAAGCCAAACTGCTGCAGCTAGAGACCTCAAATGTGTTATATTGTATTAATGGGTGGTCGACCACCACAAGCCTATTGAATTTGGGTACATGCGATGGTTTTTGTGGTTTCTGTGGCAACGTCACGCACAATGTCAACATGACGAACGCGATAAAAGTCAAACCGTTCCAGGTAGAGACTTTGAATTTAGTCAAATTATTATCCCATCTCGTCCAATGCATCCAGCATCCCACACTGAATTCCAACATGTTTCAATCTTTTACAACAACTGTTAATACATCTTCTGCATTCAACCAAATCTCCCAGGCTTTTACACAATAGAAGTCAAATTGTTGCAGTTAGAGACCTCCAATTTGGAATACAGGATTGTCGGGTGCTCACCCACAAGCCTACTGAATTTGGGTACATCACCGATGAGTTTTTTGATTTTCATGGCAACGTCACAAAAAAATGTCCATAACACGATTTGAACGCGATAGGAGTCATAATGATGCAGCAAAAGACGTCAAATTTGATATACCAGATTTTTGGGTGGTTCCTCACAATTTTTTTTTATTTGGGTACATTGCCTTCATTTTTGTGGTTTCCATGGCAACATCACGCAAATTGTAAGTATGGCGACGTGAACACAACAGAAGCCAAACTGCTGCAGTTAGAGACTTCAAATTTGGTATAGAGTACTGATGAGTGGTCGACCACAAGCCTATTGAATTTGGGTACATGCGATGATTTTTGTGGTTTCTATGGCAACGTCACGCAAAATGTCCATATGACGATGTGAACGCGATGAACGCCAAACTGGTACCGCCAAACATCACTCAAATTGTCAGTTTGACTACATGAACACAATAGAAGCCAAACTGATGCAGCTAAAGGCTTCAAATGTGGTATACAGTATTGATGAGTGGTCGATCACAGGCTATTGAATTTGGGTACATTACGATGAGTTTTGTGGACTCCATTGCAACGTCATAAAAAAATATCCATATGAGGATGTGAACGCGACAGGAATCAGACTGATGCAGCAAGAGACTTCGATTTGGTATACAGGATTGTTGGATGGACCATTACAAGCTTGTTCAATTTGCCTTTATCTTTGTGATTTCCAAGGCAACATCACGCAAATTGTCAGTATGGCGACAAGAACACAATAGAAGCCAAACTGCTGCAGCTAGAGACCTCAAATTTGTTATATTGTATTAATGGTTGGTCGACCACCACAAGCCTATTGAATTTGGGTACATGCGATGGTTTTTGTGGTTTCTGTGGCAACGTCACGCACAATGTCAACATGACGAACGCGATAAAAGTCAAACCGTTCCAGGTAGAGACTTTGAATTTAGTCAAATTATTATCCCATCTCGTCCAATGCATCCAGCATCCCACACTGAATTCCAACATGTTTCAATCTTTTACAACAACTGTTAATACATCTTCTGCATTCAACCAAATCTCCCAGGCTTTTACACAATAGAAGTCAAATTGTTGCAGTTAGAGACCTCCAATTTGGAATACAGGATTGTCGGGTGCTCACCCACAAGCCTACTGAATTTGGGTACATCACCGATGAGTTTTTTGATTTTCATGGCAACGTCACAAAAAAATGTCCATAACACGATTTGAACGCGATAGGAGTCATAATGATGCAGCAAAAGACGTCAAATTTGATATACCAGATTTTTGGGTGGTTCCTCACAATTTTTTTTTATTTGGGTACATTGCCTTCATTTTTGTGGTTTCCATGGCAACATCACGCAAATTGTAAGTATGGCGACGTGAACACAACAGAAGCCAAACTGCTGCAGTTAGAGACTTCAAATTTGGTATAGAGTACTGATGAGTGGTCGACCACAAGCCTATTGAATTTGGGTACATGCGATGATTTTTGTGGTTTCTATGGCAACGTCACGCAAAATGTCCATATGACGATGTGAACGCGATGAACGCCAAACTGGTACCGCCAAACATCACTCAAATTGTCAGTTTGACTACATGAACACAATAGAAGCCAAACTGATGCAGCTAAAGGCTTCAAATGTGGTATACAGTATTGATGAGTGGTCGACCACAGGCTATTGAATTTGGGTACATTACGATGAGTTTTGTGGATTCCATTGCAACGTCATAAAAAATATCCATATGAGGATGTGAACGCGACAGGAACCAGACTGATGCAGCAAGAGACTTCGATTTGGTATACAGGATTGTTGGATGGACCATTACAAGCTTGTTCAATTTGCCTTTATCTTTGTGATTTCCAAGGCAACATCACGCAAATTGTCAGTATGGCGACAGGAACACAACAGAAGCCAAACTGCTGCAGCTAGAGACCTCAAATGTGTTATATTGTATTAATGGGTGGTCGACCACCACAAGCCTATTGAATTTGGGTACATGCGATGGTTTTTGTGGTTTCTGTGGCAACGTCACGCACAATGTCAACATGACGAACGCGATAAAAGTCAAACCGTTCCAGGTAGAGACTTTGAATTTAGTCAAATTATTATCCCATCTCGTCCAATGCATCCAGCATCCCACACTGAATTCCAACATGTTTCAATCTTTTACAACAACTGTTAATACATCTTCTGCATTCAACCAAATCTCCCAGGCTTTTACACAATAGAAGTCAAATTGTTGCAGTTAGAGACCTCCAATTTGGAATACAGGATTGTCGGGTGCTCACCCACAAGCCTACTGAATTTGGGTACATCACCGATGAGTATTTTGGTTTTCGTGGCAACGTCACAAAAAAAATGTCCATAACACGATTTGAACGCGATAGGAGTCATAATGATGCAGCAAGAGACGTCAAATTTGATATACCAGATTTTTGGGTGGTTCCTCACAATTTTTTTTATTTGGGTACATTGCCTTCATTTTTGTGGTTTCCATGGCAACATCACGCAAATTGTAAGTATGGCGACGTGAACACAACAGAAGCCAAACTGCTGCAGTTAGAGACTTCAAATTTGGTATAGAGTACTGATGAGTGGTCGACCACAAGCCTATTGAATTTGGGTACATGCGATGATTTTTGTGGTTTCTATGGCAACGTCACGCAAAATGTTCATATGACGATGTGAACGCGATGAACGCCAAACTGTTTCAGCTAGAGACTCTGAATTTAGTCAAATTATTATAACATCTCGTCCACTGCAGCCAACATCCAACATTGAATTCCAACCTATCTTAATCAATACATCTTTTGCATTAAACCAAATCTTCCATGCTTTTACAAATGGATTTCCATTCATTGTGTACCAATATACAGCGACTGAAACTATCTGCCTGAGGGTTGTTCCACGATTCAGGTGCTATATCATATTTACGGTCCAGTAGAGGAAGTAGAAATGTGTGTTTGTACGGTACGCTGAATCATATTCTTCTTTCACTTAAGCTGATCCATAACATTTTGATTTTGTTTAGTTTCCACGTATATTTAACCCTATTTGGGGTGTATCTCAGCCTAGGGGTGGAGAGGGGGAGGCCTGGGGCGGCCCTACATACTTTCGCTATCCCAAAGGCTAGAGCGCTGAAACTTATCACACAGTATATTTGGTTCAATCTCTACCCGAAAATGTAAAAAACATCCAAGATGGCCGCAATGATGACGTCAAAGTTCGGTTATTTTTGGGAAAGATTTGTCGATTTTTTATTTTCCGATTTTTCTCTCAAAAACTACGAAGTAAAATAGAGAATAATTAGTTAATAAATACTTCCTAGTCCTTTAGGCTAGAAAATAGAAAGAAATGAGCAGAAAAACCTGAAAACAACTTTGTGAGATATCACGTGGCCGTCATTTGAGATTTTCCCATATAAAAAGAGGCCCAAAGTCATCCCAATATTATACGCTTGAAAGTCACGAAGTTTGAGCTCTCTTGGTTTTGTCGTTTTGGAGCAGCAGAGAAAAGTGCAGTAGGGGGAGGGGGTACTTACCCTGATGCCAGGTAGGATTAACACCAGGTTTTCTATAACCGCACAATATTTACCCAGAATAATTTTACTCGCTGTCGGGATTTGTTTGAAGATATGAACAAAGCTTTGGTCGTACAACTTCTAAAACTGTGAATCTAACTTTCACGAATTTCCTCTGTCCAGTACAGTTTGGTATGTCTGTGTGAATGGTCGGAAGAGAACCATCTCTTCCTCTGATAAAATGTTTGTATTTGTTGAATACTCCTTCAAGAGTAAATGTGATAGACCTGTTAGTGATATATATGCATATGCATATTATATATTATTTGTAGCGTTCTTATCTCGAACTATAACAAATTCACATTAAGTCTTAAGGCATTTGCTGTGCTTGACATGTAGTTGATGTAGAGTGACAGTCTTGGACTGGGCGCTGCAGTCAGGAGAATTTAGATGACAAAATATCCTTGGCGGCGGCCATTTTCTCTTCCTTCATTTCAAATATCATGGAGGCAAATTACAACTTGGTGGACAAATTCGCCCCAGAATTCTATAAAAATGTTGTCCGTCAACTTTCCCCCCGAAATGCCAGTAGCATGTTATACGAGCGCTTTATCTGATTTCTGTGCAGATTATCTAGGTTATTTATCTAAAGAGTGGATCACCATCATATGGCCAGATATTTGACAAATTCCAGAAAAATGACGATTGAGTTCCGCAACGCACACCGGTGGTTCAGTTTTCAGCAGAAAAGATCTCACGACCAGGGAGCTGTCATTGCTCCGACACAGAATGAGGAAGCAGTCTATTGTTCGCGATATCGGTGCAGTAGAGCGAACATTACTTAACTGGAGGCATGCAACGTTGTCTGACCTAATGCCTGACCAGCCTGGACCAATCCATTATCATCATCCGTAATATAAGCCAACCGGACATCGAATAGTATGCGGAAATCATAGAAAATCTGGATGATTATCTTGTACTAAGTTACGGCATGTGCGGATTTCGTGGTATGTCGCGACATCTTTGCCAAATTATACTTTGATGCAAGTTAATCTGGAACGGGTTAATAACAAATGAATATCATAAAAACCACAAACATTCATCCTATTTTGCGCTCGTTGTTTTAAAACTCATAATGTCATATAATGCTATGTTAAGGAAAATTTGAAACGCGTATGTTAGGCTCAATTTTCCAAATCCACTCTCGAATCATTCGTAAGCGAAACAACATAACGCATCGATAGAGAGGCGTCATCGCAGCTTCATAATTCTTATGTGTAACTGTGTGGACTCCAATGACGGTTCTGGGAAATTCTGAGTTACAAGTTACCACGCATGTACTACGACGCCGCCTTGTCAATATTGTCTTTCTGGGTGAAGTATTGTGGTGTTTAGTCAATATTGTATTGTTATATATGTGGCCAATCTCAATCCGGTGCGGTTCCAGGAATCCCTGAAGAATAAAGTTGATCGGATTGGAAGGGTGTGTGTGTGTGTGTGTGTGGCGGGGAGGGGGTCTTTCTAGCCAAGTACCATTCCAGTAATGCGCGTTCAGTTAAACCCCTCTCACCGGAATATTTAGACATTTCAGGCCTAATGATATTAAGCTCAGGCGCCTGACTCTTCTGAAGATGTTTCAAGTGACACATCGTGAATTATTGAGAAAAACCGGCCAACATCAGTGGGATACATTTCTTTCATCGTTTGAAATTCAGCAGAGGCATATCCTCACTTCGTTGATGGCAGAGAATGGATACGAATCGTAATTGACGTTGAATATGCCTAAAATTAGAGGACAATGTTGAACATTTTTCCACTCGTTTCGTTAACATTTTGCTCAATCGGATCGAAAACGTTGTATTCTTTCTAATTTAGTATCTTTCTCCTTTTCAACAGCAACCGTTTCTGTTTTTTCTGAAAAGGGATTTCCCTAAACGTCCTTGACCAAATTATCCAATTGGAACTGTCGTTTACAGTTATGGTCTGTATGTTCTACACGATCGTACTTTTTGCTAGGGGTGCGTCGTCTTCAATGTTCACTAAAGTTACATTTGTACGTATCGGTTATCTCTGAATAAGTCAACTGATATTGATTCAATCTGGGATTAAACCAAACAAATTCATCGTGGCCAATACAAATTGTCACGAAACAATGTACAAAAGTATTTGCAATTCTAAAGTTGACTTTCTCTTAACATACGTCGCTTCTGATACCCCCACCACCATTTCTCTATACACACTTGTAAGGGCCAAACTACATATTATTTCGTGGGAATGCGAATTCTATGGTTATATGTATTTTCCCATGCTAAAAGAATACTTGTCATCTTTATTGTAATAGTAACCATGTGCTCGTACCTTGTAAGCTAGACTAGTACCTTTCTACAGCTGTTTTACGCGCCTCTACAGCTTGCGCGCTTTGACTTTAGGAGAGTTCGTTTGGAACTGAACGATGTCTGACGGCTGTAAAGTTGATGCTTATGGCACAGAATTTCACATGTTTCAAAGAACGTAGAAGGTCTATACAAACGGTAGGTCGAATCTACTTATATTCTTGTAAGTTAAGGCAGCAAGTTTAACGATTATAAGCCTGACATAAAGGCATTTTTTAGAGTTCTTTTAGATCTTACTTCTAGTTTGGAAGGCCAGCACGCCGGCATGGGCCGCTCAGGAATGCCGTTGCTATGGCGACTCGCGGGATGTAAACACAGTTGGCGGTTTCACTTACACCGTGTTCAGAAGTTGAACTCGTCTCAATTGTTTTTGTGAATATGTTCATCTGATCTTGTTTATTGACATCAGATTATTATTGCTAGAAATATTTGCTGTTAATGTCGGTTTCCACTAAGGACAGTTTAAATAATGTTGTCCCCAGTAAATGATAACTCATGGATGTAAACGTAAAAATAAGACAAACTCGATATGTTGTGTAATCGGTTTTATTGTCTGTATTTTTCAGTCAATCTTCGGTCATTAAAAGAGGTGAAGTTTACTTCATATGGATCATAGACTGAAACGAAGGATTGAGTTTTATTGGATCTTTTATGCGAACATTCATTGACGTTTTTCGGCACCTGAAAAATAAGATAAACAGTGAAATACCAAACAGCCCTAAAATGAATGAACAGACAAATAGATCGGATTATTCTCCAAGGGATTCCGAAGACAAACGAACCAGAAAAATGACTGAAAAAGGTCTGGCGTACAAGCTTGAAAACAAAGAAAAAGCAGTCAACTCTATTTACAGACAGTTGAGTTCAAAATGTGACACTATAATGGCAATGTTGCCAGATTCAAGTGCAGAAGCAGTCAGAACAAAATACAGTGACTGGCTTAATGAATATGAGAGATTTCTGATTGAACGGGGCGAGTTCTATAGCATTATTCCAGAGACAGATACGGCTAGCTATATTCCAGAGAACCTAGAACTACAAGGCAGAAGACTTGCAGAATTTAAGGATATGGTTGAGACGTGGTTCGAAAGCCAATATGGAGACTCTGCCCCAAATAAACCCTGCAAGTCTGAGATTATTGGCCCCGAAGACAGTATTTCAAGGGCCGGCAGTAAAACCAAACGCTCTGTTGGAGGCAGTAGGATCTCCCTGGCTCCGTCGATCATTTCAGTTCGGCTTGAAGAGGAAACAAGGAGGGCAGAACTTTCAGCTAAGGCAGATGCACTACATGAGAGAAGGGGTTTGGAGTTGGCCAAATTAAATTTGAAAATGAAAGAAGAAGAATTCAGGATTAAAACTGAACTAGCGATAGCAGATGCGAAAACAGAAATACTGAATAAATTTGAAAAATTAAATCTTGGCCAAAATACGGAAAGAAGGGATACTACTTCTTTAGTAGATAATATTTTGCCTAAGAATGAAACAGATACATGTAGGTATCCCTGCTCTCCAGCTAAGCAGTCTGATAAGAATGGTCACTTTGGTACTGATTCAGCTGGCCATACACCAATTGTATATGAACAAATGTTCACTGAAAATGTGTTAAATGTCAATCCTAGTGGTTCACACAGTCATGCGTTAGATAATCGTGATAAGCACACGCGTACAGATCAGGTACATGTACCAGGTTTGCATGGTGATAGGAGTCGGTCGTTTGATATGCTTGGCGGTCGTGGTGGCGGTGGTTTATCTGCTGAAACGAAGGATGGTCCTGATGTGGCCGTGTTGGTAGGTATCTGGCAGGTGAGTATGTTCCTGATGCTGCGAGGCCGGGGGTCATGGTAGGTCATGTTCCGTCTGCACCCAATGTAAATAGGTCAATGTTAAACCCCAATGCACCCCCATGTATTCCACAATCATTTCATAGTACACAACAGCCAGTTGTATTTGAAAATAATGCTTTGCCCATAGGAATTGAAAATGCCTTTCTTTCAGTGGTAAGAAAAGCCCACAACTGAAATGAAAAGGTTTGACGGTGATCCCTTAGAGTTCAAAAAGTTCATGAGGCAATTTAACACCAAGGTTGTTCAGCTAACCGAGTCTGATGAGGAAAGGATGAGTTATTTGGATCAATATACTACAGGTGAGGCAAACAAGATTGTTTCAGGTTATAGCTATGTAAATGCAGAACAAGGTTATGCCGCAGCAATGGCGGAGCTAGCAGAACGCTATGGAAACAATGACATCGTAGCTAATGCCTTTGTCAAAAAGGCCCTCAACTGGAACTATGGAAGACCAAGTGACCCAAAGGCGCTGGATATGTTTTCGGTTTTCTTGGCTGAGTGCAACAATGCTGTTAAGGGAATCCCTGCCGTCAGAGTGTTGGAATGTCCGGAAAATATGAAAAGGTTGGTTCAAAAGCTACCGTACCATCTTCACGACAAATGGAGGAATATAGTACATCAGAAGAAGTCCCGAGATGAAATCGTGGAATTTGATCACCTTGTAGCCTACGTGAAGAATGAAGCCAAAAAGGCAAACGACCCCACCTATGGCCGTGAGGCACTTTCCGGGGATGAAAGGTCTGCGGGAAATAAAACGACGAAACCGATAAATCAACGTAAAGCAAAAGGAACATATGCTGCGGTTCCGGTTTCCGTTAACACTGGAGAGAGCAAGCTGCTACAAACCGATCATGGTGCAGATGTGTCAAAAGGTAAGACCAATAACATAACTTGTGTCTATTGTAGCAGTCCACACCATACACTGGAGCAATGTGACAAAATTATGACAATAAAGTATGAAGATAGGATCAGCTTCATAAAGTCAAAGGGTCTTTGTTTTCGGTGCCTTAAATTTGGACATCTTTATAAGTCGTGCCACAACAAATCCACATGCACAGTGTGCAAAGGTAAGCATCTCACTATTTGTCACAATTCCAGATGGGTCACCAAAAAGAATGAGACCAACAAGAACGAGGAGACTTCACTCAAGGAAACGAAAAACAGTGCTTCAGACAGGGAGAGGACAACTAGCGCCAATCAATCCCATGAATTAAGTGGTCACACGGGGGCCGGAGACGGCGAGTGTACCATGGCTATCATTCCAGTCCGGGTAAAATTGAAGAATAGCCTGCAGTCAGTGATCACGTATGCGTTCCTCGATCCAGGAAGCAACATTTGTTTCTGTAGTGAAGCATTAATGCATAAGTTGGGTGGCACTGGACCCAAACTGAAAATAACCTTGTCAACCATGGGAGAAACACACTCTTTGCAGACATACGCCGTCAGTGGTCTTCAAGTATCTGATATGCAGATGCAAAATGAAGTCAATCTTCCAAAGGTATATACGAAGGACAACATGCCAGTGTCTCAACGTCACATACCCACCGAAGCAGACATTTCACAGTGGTCTCATTTAAGAGACTTGAAACTCCCACAACCAGGAGCGGAAATAGGCTTGCTTATTGGCAACAATGTGCCCGATGCCTATACACCAATTGATCTTCGCACTGGACCCAAAGGAAGCCCACATGCAACCCGTACAGCGTTGGGTTGGGTGGTATGGAATGTGGTACGGGAACCGGACAGCAATACACATCTAGCCAATCCCTGTTTTCCAGTCAACAGATCAGAAATCATGGCCTTCAAGGAAATGGAAAGGCTGAATGAGTTGGACAGAATGGCGAGACAGTCCATTAGTCAGGACTTTCCAGAACGAACAATTGATGACAAGAAGGAGCACTCAATTGATGATATAAGGTTTCTTGGGAAGGTTCAGGAATCGATGACTTTGAAGGATGGACATTATCAAATAGGCTTACCATTCAGACAAGACAACTTGACATTGCCAAATAACAGAGAACAAGCCTTACAGAGACTTAGGAGCCTGGAAAACAAATTGAGGAAAAATGACACATTCCGTATAGACTACACAACATTCATGGAGAACATTCTGGAGAAAAATTATGCGGAACGTGTACCGGGTGAAGAAGTCAGCAGATCTGATGGACGTGTGTGGTATATACCGCACCACGGTGTGTACCACCCGAGGAAACCACAGAAGATACGTGTGGTATTTGACTGCACAGCAAGTTATATGGGAGTGTCCTTGAATGAGCTACTACTACCAGGCCCGGTTTGACTAACAATCTGATAGGGGTACTATTGAGATTTCGCCAAGAGAACATTGCCCTGGTAGGAGATATTGAGTCGATGTTTTACCAGGTCTCTGTCCCAGCAAAGGATCGTGACTGCTTGCGCTTTTATTGGTGGCCGAATGGCGACTTGGCAGCAAAGCCATCTGTATATCGTATGGGGGTTCACTTGTTTGGTGCCGTCAGTTCTCCCAGTTGCTCAAACGCAGCACTCCGACAAACAGCTCTGGACAATCAGGCAGACTTTGATCCTGTCGTGATTGAGGTTATCAACAAGGGCTTCTACGTGGATGATTGCGTAGTGTCAACGACAACAGAAGAAAGGGCAGCCAAACTGATCCAGGACCTAAATGCCATATGCCTCAAAGGTGGATTTCACCTAACCAAGTGGATCAGCAGTAGCCACGCTGTTATAGAAATCGTTCCGAAGGAGGATCGTGCAAAAGAAATAAAGGATCTGGGAATTGGGAGTTTACTGGTTTGTTGAGAGAGATGCCATCAGCTTCAAGATTCAACTCCAGCATCAGTCACCTACAAGAAGAAGCATCTTATCTGCAGTGAGCTCAGTGTATGATCCCTTGGGGTTGGCTTCTCCCTTTGTCCTGTCTGCAAAGATCATCTTACAACATCTCTGTAAGCAAGGGATCGGTTGGGACGAGGTCGTATCGGAAGCTGATCAAAGAAAATGGCAACAATGGGTCACAGACCTTCCGCAACTGGAGAATATCCACGTCGGTCGATGTTACAAACCCGCCACCTTCACAGAGGTGTCATCATGTCAACTTCACATATTTTCGGACGCTAGTGATGTTGGATATGGTGCAGCGATTTACCTTAGACTCACCAACAGCTTGAATGAAAGCCACTGCTGCCTGATCCTAGGTACAGCTAGGGTAGCACCGCTTAAAAAGGTAACGGTACCACGCATGGAGCTGACAGCAGCGACTATGGGTGTGCGACTCGGTAAAATGGTCACCAGAGAGTTGGATTATGACATTGATGATGTATACTACTGGACAGACAGCATGTCTGTCATCAGGTATATCTCCAACGAGACTTCACGCTTCCAGACATTTGTCGCTAATCGAGTCTCGGTCATCCGAGAGGCAAGTAGTCCTCAGCAATGGCACTACGTTGACACCACTTTGAATCCAGCCGACATGGCCTCAAGAGGGATGAAGATGTCCCATTTCTTGGCAGCTGATCAGTGGTTTCATGGCCCAGAATTCCTTTCATGGCCAGAAAACCAATGGCCTAAGACTGAGATGTCTCGAGAACTTTTCGACCAGGACCCTGAGGTAAAGAAAGCTGTCAACGCCACGGTAATAGAACTATTGTTCCAGTTGGAAAAAACTCCGGGCGTTTGTAGCATGGTTGTTGGTGGCAAAAAATAACCTGAAGGCATTGGTGGCTAAGCGACGAGAAATTCGACGAGAGGTCGAAAAGGCAGAGTCTGACAAGAGCAAACAAGAAGACATGATAAATTCGAGAATGCAGATGTTCAGACGGTCAGATTTCAAATCACGGAAATTGACAACCGCTATACTACAAGATGCAGAGAAGGTCATTATCAGACACATCCAGCGAAAACATCTTCCGGAGGAGTATCAAGCACTCCAAACCAAGACGAAGTCTATAAAGAAGACAAGTCCTCTTAGGAAGGTAGACCCCATCTTCGCTGACGACATTATTAGAGTTGGAGGCCGCCTTGAGCGAGCGGAAATTCCTTACGATGCCAAGCACCCTATTGTGCTCCCTAAGAAGTCTGTTGGCTCACGACTTATCTTGGAAGAGATTCATAAATCTGTAGGGCATCTGGGAAAAAATGTCATGTTGGCCAAGCTGCAACAGAAGTACTGGCTCGCTGGGGCGAGCACGGCTATTAAATCCATTGTACATAAATGCGTCACATGTCGCAGATACCAAGCCCCTGTTGGACAACAAAAAATGGCGGATTTGCCCTTGGACCGTGTTACATCCAACGAGCCATCTTTCTCCAGGGTAGGAGTAGATTACTTTGGCCCCATTGAGGTGAAGCGTGGACGCACCGTAGTGAAGCGTTATGGGGTATTGTTCACCTGCCTGGCAATTCGAGCAATCCATCTGGAGGTGGCCCACAGTTTAGACACGGACTCTTGTATCAATGCTATAAGAAGGTTCACTTCAAGAAGAGGACCAGTGAAAATAATGAGATCTGACAATGGTACCAACTTAGTAGGGGCAGAGAGGGATCTTCGCGAGGAGATCAACAATTGGAATAGCAAAAAATCCATCGAAGTCTACTTCAACATGGCATCACCTGGGAATTCAATCCTCCTACCGGATCCCACTTTGGTGGGGCGTGGGAACGTATGATTAGGACCGTCCGGAAAATCATGTACTCGTTGCTCAAAGAACAAGTGATCCGCATGGATGATGAGTCACTGCAGACGTTGATGTGCGAGGTGGAAGCTATTGTGAATGGTCGTCCGATAACCAAAGTATCATCTGAACCAACTGATTTGGAACCACTCACTCACAATCATCTGCTGATGCTGCGAGCGGGACACCAGCTTCCCCCCGGAATGTTTGACCGAACCGACAACTTTGGACAGCGGCGATGGCGCCAGGTACAGTACCTGGCTGATCAGTTCTGGAAAAGGTGGGTTAAAGAATATCTCCATCTTCTCCAAGAAAGACAGAAGTGGACCAAGCCTAGGAGGAACATCGAGGTAGATGACGTCGTTCTTCTGATGGATAGCTCCCCTCGCAACTCCTGGTCCATGGGTAGAGTAACGGAGGTGCTCAAGAACAAAAAGGGCTACGTCAGAATGGTTCAGGTAAGGACACAATCCAATGTTCTCCTACGGCCTATTGATAAATTATATGTGCTACTGGAATCTGATGTGTAGCTGCATGTAGTGTTTAAAGAGATAAATGTATACTGGCTTTAGGTATTTTGCATTGGGTGCGATCGAAACTTGGTCTGCTGTGGTTCTTGGTTTTGTGGCCATGCCATCGGTTGGGTGGTTATTGACTTGGTTTACCTGGAGTACGTCCGATTCCAGGGCCTGTTTGTTGAGTCAGTTGGTGAACTACAGTTATCTTGGACATCAGTCATGTCTTATGGCGGGCGATTGTCTTGAGATAAACCGTTTGGCCTTTCTTTGATGTCAATTATTGTAATTGTTCCATTATCTTTACACAATTAGAGGGCCGGTATGTAAGGGCCAAACTACATATTATTTCGTGGGAATGCGAATTCTATGGTTATATGTATTTTCCCATGCTAAAAGAATACTTGTCATCTTTATTGTAATAGTAACCATGTGCTCGTACCTTGTAAGCTAGACTAATACCTTTCTACAGCTGTTTTACGCGCCTCTACAGCTTGCGCGCTTTGACTTTAGGAGGGTTCGTTTGGAACTGAACGATGTCTGACGGCTGTAAAGTTGATGCTTATGGCACAGAATTTCACATGTTTGAAAGGACGTAGAAGGTCTATAAAAACGGTAGGTCGAATCTACTTATATTCTTGTAAGTTAAGGCAGCAAGTTTAACGATTATAAGCCTGACATAAAGGCATTTTTTAGAGTTCTTTTAGATCTTACTTCTAGTTTGGAAGGCCAGCACGCCGGCATGGGCCGCTCAGGAATGCCGTTGCTATGGCGACTCGCGGGATGTAAACACAGCTGGCGGTTTCACTTACACCGTGTTCAGAAGTTGAACTCGTCTCAATTGTTTTTGTGAATATGTTCATCTGATCTTGTTTATTGACATCAGATTATTATTGCTAGAAATATTTGCTGTTAATGTCGGTTTCCACTAAGGACAGTTTAAATAATGTTGTCCCCAGTAAATGATAACTCATGGATGTAAACGTAAAAATAAGACAAACTCGATATGTTGTGTAATCGGTTTTATTGTCTGTATTTTTCAGTCAATCTTCGGTCATTAAAAGAGGTGAAGTTTACTTCATATGGATCATAGACTGAAACGAAGCATTGAGTTTTATTGGATCTTTTATGCGAACAACACTCATAGACGAGTGCTACATACAATCACATTTTGAGATCTTACTTATCAGGGCGCCGGGCTCGCTTCTACGTTTTAATTAACGCAAGGCTATTTTATGGATAACAACTTCTTTCAAAGCTCTGGTGGTGACGTTTTGTTGGAGATCATCGGCTTTGAGAAAGTTGGAAACATCTCCAACGAAACGTCAGCCTCAGAGCAATCCAATAAATACTATCCAAAACAATACCCTTGTGTTATATACGCCGACTTATAAATGGCTATCAAAGAAATTACATTTTAATTGCTAATTCAGGCGTGGTTCAGTACAAATAAGTAAATCTATTCAGATTCCAATAAACTTTGTGTGGTCGAACCAATAACAAACAATCATATACATATGCAAATACAAAGGCCTTGCTTCGAATATTGTCACACTATCGGTTGTCACATGATATTTGTGATATTTTCCTTAATATATGGACCCTTGAGTAGTCAAACACTTATGGAAATATTTCACCCCAAAAGATTATTCAATAATTTATTTTGTGGATTTTTAATTTGTACACTTACTGGCATTAACTTCAGTCCACAGAATTTTATCTGTACACGCATGGGATAACGATTATTAACACAAAACCGATCCCCCATTGACGAGTGAAAATAAAAGCAAAATTTTACCGCTAATTTGTATCATATCTCCAGTTAGAATCCGATGAATGCCCTTTCATGCAGTTATTTGACAAACCAGACCAGTGTTACTTTGCAATGATTAAAGTTTGCGAATATATTGACCTAATTTAATGTGTGAGCTTAATGACCAGAACGATCACTGATGTGGGGGTGGAGTCAATAAACGTAATGCGCAAATAAACGTTTCCACAGCACAGAATATATCGACGGATGGCTTGAAAATAACTGTACTGACACAATAACTCATTTCCTTTATAGTAGTGAGGCAATATTAAATTTGGGCTGTAAACCAAGTAATACCAGCTCGGGCGCCCGCAATAGACTAAAATTGTATACGTTTAGGCTTGATAACATTCTATCCGACCTGGACAAGCAAAAAATTGGCTGAAAATAGGCATTTATATCTGATTCTGTACCTCTCTGGAGGAAAAAAGCACTTAGACATGTGACAATGAAGGAAGACCGATTTTCGTTTTTGTCTTACAGGTCACAAACCACTAAATATTAGCCTTACTTAATATGTAGTAAATTGGCCGAGCACATCTTGAGAAAACTATATTCCCTAATATTCGCCGTCACAAACGATCCACCACACCAGGTAGCCTGGCCTTTCCGCTCAAACCTATGGAAAATTCAGCATGCATTCCCCACCATTTTGTTCGAGATAAGACCGCCAGTTATAGGGTCATCCAGCCCGATACCATTACGACAAATTTCGGAGGTGCCAATCAAACTGGCCCAGATTTTCTTTTTAGAAACATTTTAAAATAAAGTATCCCATTTTGATTACGGACGTGAAGAATCGTCATGGATGACCTCTGACCTCTGAATGCCGGATCTGACACTTGCAACTAAACAGGTGGGAGAATGTTAACTATCTTTTCATGGCTACTCATAAGTGCAGACATCAAAGGTAGCTGTACATTTTATCTCTTAGTGGACGTGATCGTGTTCGGAGGGTCTTCCACATGATGTGTCAATAGCTGACAATCGGTTAGATGTTGGCCATGTTAGTGTATCATTCTGAACATAGGTAGGTGGACCTAATCGGATGTCAAGACGGGTTCATGTGTAACTGGATAATAAACGCAATCCCAGAAGGCGTATTTGGCGGTGCTCAGCTGGGCACAAGATATAAAAGACCCATCTAGTCAACATTGTTCCAGTTTAAGTGGGAACTTGCTTTTGCAAGAACTGACCATGTTGACACTAATAAGACTCTATTGCGGTATATGTGAGACGGAGGTAATTGTCCAGGTCGTTAGGACGTATAAGTCAGATGTGATAACCAATTCCCTCTTGTTATTAGCATATTTAAAGTAGTTGGTCCTGGAGTTCGTCTGGGACAAGGTCCGACATCCGTTAGCTAACCGTCTGGGACAAGGTCCAACATCCGTTAGCTAACCGTCATATACATAGAGTTGTATATGCCATAAACCCTTCAGAGCTTTATTAATTCATGATGTCATATTTCTGCCCTCAATAATTCGGTATATGTATGCAAAATTGCGAAATTTCCTAACAGGGTGCTGCACATTATTTGATCTTCCGGTAACACCTCAAACTCTTTACATCCATATTCCGTTGTTGCATATTTCAGTGATTATATCGATATTGATAGTATACTTGGATATCATATATAGAACACACAACTTGAACCTGCTTTCTCTAATCACTCACAAGACGAATGATTAAATAATTTCCTTATAATTTCTACATGCTCTTTAAATCGTGACGATGAAAAACAACACCACAATGCATTTTGGCGACAACTGATTCGACAAGGCTGCGCCACCAAACGATTTTACTCTAAGTTTTTTTAAAATTCTGGGATAAACATTACACGCGATAGAAAATTACAATCTTTGGTGTAATCTTTTCCAAACTGTGCAAAATTACAATTCGGAACTGTTGAGGATCTGGTTCCAATTATATTAATTTGACGATTTCTAAATTTGGACATAGGAATGTCCACGTTTTAACACTTCACACATATCCAGTTCTTCATTAACGGGAAAATCTTATCGGTTCAATGATACGTTAACATTGTTCCACTGCATTAATTTCATTTTCTATAAGTTTGGTCAACATTATTTTGGCAAGGATACTTAAGACAGCATTTTGCGGTAAATGGTCACAGAAAATCTGCCCGGAAAAAGCTTCTGCTTATAGGTAGTCATTTTTACTCCCCCCCCTCCCTCCCAATACCCTCGAGACAATTCAGCATGCAGATTATAGAAACATTTTACCCAATCTGCCACAGATTCTTTTTTGCAAAGTTACAAAATCACCTTCCATTCTACCTTTATGACAATGAGGGGATATTTTTCATGGGTAGTCGGGTAGAACGCGGAACGGAGGATTCGGAATTTAGTATGCTTCTCTTTTTATGATATCGTTTACAACTTTGCGCCAAAACATGCGGTTCCTCGAAGCGAGCTGCCGGTGGTCGATACACGTGCTTCTACGCGTTTGCAAATAGACGCATGAGCAGTATCAATGTATTCAATACTGTTGATATTCGATTAATAATGACAGTTTTGAACAATGAGCTTGCGCTGTATATCCGTTCTCTGCCATATCGATATTTAAGTTATATTATCGAGATGGTCAGGGTAATTGGTCATATCTATTTTGGACACCGCATAGATACTGATATAGAAACTTGATACTACATGTGTACCACAGAGGAAATTAATTACAATGTTCAGTTAAATGGTTCATATTGACCTCAAAATGATATATTAGTGCGGTAAGTACTGTATAAAGAAAAAACAAACAAATCTTCACTTGATATGATTTAACGTAAGATTACAACACATATAAGGGAAGTGGGAAGAGGTGCCGACATACTGACTGCGTCACATGACTTCACAGAATAGTCTTCTGGTAAACCTATTCTAAAGCACATACCAAGAATCTAACGATTCGAGATATGTGTTGTATCTCAGGTACGCTTTTATTGTACCTGTTCATGTGGCAACTTGAATGATATGACCACACGGCCCCCAGCACCGGCATAAGCGGTATTAGATACAAATCTAGAGAGCTATGATGGAAATGCTCTGACAACTCGTATACTGGTAATTGGTGAGCTGTTTCGCTGTGACAACTCGTACATTGGAGATTGGTGAGTTGTATCATCGTCAGATGTAAATGACGGCATTTAACACAAAAGACTAGTCTGTAAGGCCCGATGTCGACCCAGCATCAACTTCCCACAAATGCCAACATATATCAAAGATCTCCGATGTCCGATGTCTCCGATGTCCGATGTCCGATCTCACGTTTGTATTTACAATTTATCCCACAAACATCTTTCCGCGCTGTTCTTATAAAGGTTCTGAAATTTGACATTCATACTCTAATGTACAGGATAAAATAAGAGGACCTCGTTTTACTGTTATTTTCCCTCCTTTTTAAATCAGCAATGTTTGAGAGTCAAATTATTTGCAATCTAATCATGATGAAACATTTCCAGGATGAAATTAGAGAAAATGTCAATTTTAGCTCTGTTCCCGGCCATTTCAGAAATATATGACCTTACTGATCTGATAATATAATACTCAAAACTAAGAAGGAGTGAGTAAAGGTGGAAAATACATTGAGATATTTAAACACATATCTTATCATGTCCCATCCAAGCGTGAGATTCGAAGTATTCCTAACACATCAGGGTATTTTTGTCGTTTAGAAAGTAATCGTATTTTCGTTGTTTTTGGGATTACACTATCTTAGTATAGCACAGATTCTAATGCAGAAACTTGGTCGAGTCCCGAGCGGGATTCGAACCAGCGACCCCTAGAGTAAGGCACCTAATCGCCAGCACTATATGTCCTCGATCTGAACCACTCGGCCAACGGGCCTTCCACAAACATAGGAGATTGCAGACCGGTAGTCTTGAAAGCGAACATACAGTACCCCTCTGATGGTCGTTATGACACAGCCCCCATAGGTGAATACATAGGAAGATATTTTTTTCGATTACAAAGTGATCGTATAACAGTATTTTCGTTATTATGGGATTACACTATCTTAGTATAGCACAGATTCTAGTGCAGAAAATATGTCGAATCCCGAGCGGGATCCGAACCATTTTGGTTGTTTGAAGTTTAGCGTCGCACCCAACCTTATTGGTCAAACGGCGACGATGACCCAAACAAAAATATCCTGGCAAAACACTAAACCTAACAAAAACAATTTTTGAAAATTAGGCTCTACAGACACTGGTGATCACAATGGATCGTCAGAGAGCCTAAATTTTTTGGCACTTTAATCTACCTCCTGTGCCAGGCAAACATGGTAAACCATGCTGCCCTAAGCTGAAGGGCGTGCGACCCCAAAGTAAGACACCTATTCGCTAGAACTATATGTTGGCGATCTAAAACACTCGACCCATAGACCTCCCAGAGTGCTATACTAAGATAATGTAATCCAAAACTAACGAAAATGCTGTTATACGATCACTTCCTAAATGACAGAAATATCTTTCCAAGTAATTAGCTATGGGAGATGTGTCATTACGGCCATCAGATGGGTACTATACTCGAACATTTTTCTGCACTAGAATCTGTGCTGCACTAAGATTAGAACGAAAATACTATTACGTGCGATTTTGTTTTCAACAGATTATAAACTTGATCAACTCGGGAAATTCGAAATTCGCAAGGAAGAAAGGTTGAATTTTACTGAAAGGCATATCATATAGAAACATCTGTAGCAGAGATATGCATTCGACAGGAACTGTGTGCATCGGACAAAATAACAGTTCACTGAGAAATTCGAATTTGTGATTTGTGATTCTGTCACGGACTAGATTTAACCTGTGTGATGACTAGCCCCAGCAGGGACCTAATGATACTGTCATTAGGTCCCACGTTCATCCAAGCCACCATCGTCGTGTAGAAGCCCGAATCGTATAAACAATGATTTAGTTGCTCCTTACCATGCATTTTCCGATAAAACCTATCATGAACTAGTCCGAATCGTCCGAACGGCCAACATCTGTTGTCTTTTTGAGGGGGTTTCGTCGCCTTTTTTACCAGTCCCCGCTTGAAAATATGATCAGCTCCGCCATGTTTGTTTTCACGCTGGAGTCTGCAGGTGTTGCACGAGGCTACCGTTGGCGCAGTCGACAGACTGCGCCAACGGTAGCCTCGTTGAAAATGGGAAGTGCACAGACCCAACTCCACAAACGTGGTCTTCCGATTATTGCTTCCCAATGAATAAATTTGAATGAATGAATTTGAATGGATGAATTTTTCAGTAAAAATTTGTCTGCCTAGCTTACGACCACGTTTGTGGTGTTGGTTTGTGCACTTCCCGTTTTCACTGAGGCTACCGTTGGCGCAGTCGACACTCCAGCGTGAAAACAAACATGGCGGAGCTGATCATATTTTCAAGCGGGGACTGGTAAAAAAGGCGACGAAACCCACTCAAAAAGACAACAGATGTTGACCGTTCGGACGATTCGGACTAGTTCATGATAGGTTTTATCGGAAAATGCATGGTAAGGAGCAACTAAATCATTGTTTAT
Organism: Hanleya hanleyi; assembly: GCA_036873755.1. Classification (NCBI taxonomy): domain Eukaryota; kingdom Metazoa; phylum Mollusca; class Polyplacophora; order Lepidopleurida; family Hanleyidae; genus Hanleya; species Hanleya hanleyi. The sequence goes on along the minus strand of JAVTVY010005011.1, from coordinate 7,441 downwards.
ACGATTCGGGCTTCTACACGACGATGGTGGCTAGGATGAACGTGGGACCTAATGACAGTATCATTAGGTCCCTGCTGGGGCTATGTGATGACCTATTCAATCTTTTCTCACGAGGAAAAGAACCTATTCAATCTTTTCTCACGAGGAAAAGAACTCATTGGGTATTCTCATGGTATTGCAGTATAAAATTAGACACTGTAGATAGTTCTAGAATAATAGAGCTGACGTAAACTTGTTTACGTTCTGTTGAATGGTTATAGTCATAGAATTTTCTCGTAGTCGTGACCGATTTATCGCAAGTACGTGTCGATTATCATTGCAAATGGCCGATACACGAAGAGACCCGTATGACGCGGGTAATTGGGTCACAGCGCCATCTGCACGTAGGCTTGTTTACATACTGTTTTGTGGGTTAATCATTTCGAGCTTTCTAGAAGCTGTTGTGATTGTATCTGGGTTAGATCATACGCCAATGATGTACCGGTTGAAGCTTCTTGATTTGGTAGAATAATCTCGAATGCCCGATAGAGTATAAATAGCCCGACAATTAGTCATTCTGCGACGAATTCAAACGGCTTTTCAGTGGGTGCATTATACTGTCTTACCTTTGTCTGAAATTACTGCTGGATTGTATATTCCTGTGAATTGACTCTTGGCGCTGTGTTATCTACGTGTTTGAACTGTCGGAGATTGGACCATTTACTGGAACTGTAAACGGCTGAGCGGTGTTGGACTATCAAAATACAGGAACGCGATTTCTGCGCGTCGGCACGGACTGTATAGAGATTTGCACGTCAGCACGGACTGTGAAATATACACTGGTATAGCATTGAACAGTAAGACTATATTTCTCATTTATTTGTTGTATCAGCCTTTCTTAATTTGTATATGATTTTAGTATTGTAAATAAATATTTGATTGTTAATCCTTGACATCACAAAGTTTATATTTTAGTAACAGATGGCATATTAGAATAATCAGATCAAAACAAAGCAGCAAAAAAATTAGAAAATCAACACTAGTCAAAACGGAGAACTCGCCAGTTCCTCGATCGTTACGCTCTGTCACGCATAAAAGTTAGATAATTTTGAATGAAATGAGTTCATTAAAAGAAGAACAATAATTCCCGGACATTATTTTCAAACACAATCGCTCGGTGATCACCTTTACTGTATAAAACACAGCGTCAACCATTCCAAATTTCACTGAAACAAGGCTGAACGGAGGAAGGGGGGGGTGATTTTACTACTTCCGAGATTAAAACAATCGTGAAATCCCACTAACCGTAAATAATGTCAGTGCAGGCGTTAATTACGCGAATGAATTACGTAAAAGATCGAACAAGCTAGTGTAACCTAGGTTCCAGTGGAAAACAACGGTGATAATATAAAAAATGTGCTGATTATTCGAAGAAATATTGAACATTTGGCGCGAAAATGTGAACTATTACTGGGTTTAGTATATGACAATCTTTTCATCAGTTTTTCGTGTACTCTGCAATTTTTCCCCTATATTTGCCCATGTTTTCCGTACAAGCATAGGTTGTACATGACCGGCGAAGCTCAGTCTTTCTTGGATTCCCGTTAACCCGGCAACCCCCCCCCCGAACATCACTGTATCAAAATGGACTAGCTTAATAACTCCGATAATTGTCATATGCAAATTAAATAATTATCAGTATATTTCCGAAAAATGACAAGCTTTGCTTGATAGATTCTACATTTTGAAATCTAGATGCACAAAAATGGAAACTTCCCAGAATGTGAATCATTTTGCCTTTTTGTTCTAAAGGATTGAGATAGCTTATGAACTGCGTATCAGTGAAATTAGGGAATTTTTCAGCCAACAATTAGAATCCATCCGTTTTGTTAATTTTTGTTCAAATGCCTGAGTGTTGTATATCATGAGTGAAGTGACCTTCATCGGGCACAGTGGACTAACGTCAAAACATTTCTGATATAGCACAATTTGCCGGTTCACTTGTGCATGTAATCACATATGGACATGATCCGTCAGTATGCCTACTTAGAGTTGCTTCATAAGATTTAATTTCCGACAAAGGCCGCTTCAACGCTGTCAGAAAGGTTGCAATAAATGGATTCTGTAGCTCGTACTCGAACAATGAAGCAATAGTTAATTATGAGCGCTTGTCGTGTATTAACCGTCTTAGATCAGTAATCCATAATAATCTAGACATGTCATCAATCTGCGCACGATAACATGCTCAACTGATCCTCTAACTTATTTACATTAAGGAATTTTAACTGTCATCATAGACTGATGTTCGGTCGAGACATGGGACAGCAGAAATACAACGTTGGTATAGGATATATTTACTGACTGTAAGTCAACTTTTGCATCGCCTCAACGCTGGATTCGCATTTTCGAATTGCAGACAAATGTCGACCGTTTTGATTCAGTTTTGTGTATTTCTTCGGTTGCGCTGCGAAGTTGGATTTCAAATTGTTGAATTGTGTGATTCGATAGCACTCATATACTCGTATACATGTGTTTGTCGTATTTAATGTTCCACTTTGAGAAGCATTTAACTAAATTCCACTGTGCGTTCGGAGCAGCTGTCCGCCGCACATTCCCATCCAGAAAACTAGATGGAAATGCGTCTCCGTGTTTACAGCTTACGTTAGCGCCAGGCAAATATCTAATAAAGCAGGCATGCAGGCATGAAAATAAAACAATTTGCTTGCTTTCAAGGGTAAAGAGATGATGTAATCTTGCAACTTTGATGGTGGCAAGAACAAACATGAGGCGTTCGAAAACGTGGGAAGTTATCTGACTTGAAGTTTAATCCATCAAGTTCTAGTCTAATTTTACTCAGCCATGAAACCAGCCAACACGACATCGTTTATCATTCTTGTAGTTACCTCAATGGTGACAGGAACGCTGTGGTTTAATAACACGCTAGAAGACCCACGACCGATCGCTGTTTGCTGCGGTGAAAGTTTATAGTTCTGCATTTCTGGTACTTGTTCTGCCTTCAGCATTCAACCTCACCAGCTGACATATTTGTGCCTCTATCCGACACGAGGCCTATAGCGAAAACTGAAAATATTATAAGTTAATTCAACATGCTGGTGAGTAGTTTGATCAATTTATTCACAATTGACGAGAATATTCGTCCCAAATTTATTATATATTGATTAATAAATAATTCTCTTCAGAGCTCCCTTTAACAAGATTCCTTACATGTTTCGCCTGTTTTAACGGATTAAGAATACTGATCAGCGATACGGATTTGATATTTTTGGAACATCATGATGTCTTGCCGGCATCTTTGAAAACGGTTGGCCGCTTCTCTCTTGCAGAAAACAAGCCTATGTTTATGTATACTATGATTGTCTTTTTGAATTTGGTGCTAATATTGTTATATGGAATATGGAATAGGTCTTTGGATTATGGACGCGGATATTCTCTAATGGACGACGGCTGAATTATGAATGACGGACCAGACGCTTGTAATCACAACTAAAGGTACCTCATTTCAAACGAAAGAAAGGCATGAGTTGTGCTTTCATTGAAACAAATGAAATGAAAGTGCAAATTTTAACGCTGTAACAGGCAAGGGATTGAACAGATCTTGTCGAAACTGGGCTAATCTAGAGAAGAAATATTCACGGAACAATATATGTGAGTTAAGTGTTGTAGAACAGCCGAATATTTTATTAAATAATTTTTACCCTGGCTTCACATTTCTGGATGGAACTGAAATGGCTGAGGAGTATGACACCCGCAGTAATGAACTTGTCAGTAAGTCCTCTTTATACAAGTACAGCTAAGGTGACTAACACAATTGGGATGACAAATTAAACCTTTGATCATTAATACATACTTATCCTAATGAAAGAGGGAACTTTCATTTCTTGAAAGAAAAAAGTTGTAACTGGAAGATTTATCATTAAAAAACTTCCATGAGTTAATTCCCTCTTCTAGCTCTTTTTACCAGGTTGTTACCATGCATTTTGTCTCATCCTTTCTAAAATTGTAGTACGAAAATGGCGAACGAAAAGCACCCTAAGAGAAGGAAGATGGGAATTTGAGGTGGGAGAGCAGTTGATGACCAGAAATGTGGAGAATGAAGGGCTGGTAGAGAGTGGTTCTAATGTAAGTATATGTTATCAGTTTTTAAGCTGTTTGGTAGAATGATTTATCAGGTGAGTCCACCAATAGATCGTATAAAAGCAAGTGAGTGAAGGTTTATGGATGTTGTCGATATTCTGACGGAATCACCGGTAGTCATGACAGTAATATTGATATATGCCATTCATAACCCTGACAAATCACTTCTCATAGTCAACTGTCACGGTGAAATGAGATCCTTGTAGTTTGCAAGACAATTTTTTCTGTTTTCACATTATTTTAATGATCTGTTTACAAATGTGCAGTAATTGGGTCCAAAAAGAAAGATAACATACTGACCACTCAATATTTGACATGCGAATTGATGGTTTGTGTTCGAGCCAATTCAGTCATTGGAAGATCTCCATGTTTGCTGATTTGTAGAATGTATCAGGTCATCTTTTCGAAGCTCTTTCATCACTTACAGTTGAATTTCTTCATTCACATGCATGATTGCAGTCTCTAGTTTTTAAGGAGAGTGATCTTTCTCCCTCTCCATCACTTGCCAAAGTTTCCCTCCAGGAGAGTTATTGATCACTCTCCTGAAAAATTAACATGTTTTGCAGAGTAATACCGACAAGAGTGAATAACACTCACAATGGAGAGTATGATTGTATAGTTTTCCCACCTTACATGCCTTAGATCGTAGCCATTGGTGATTGAATATCACTTTTCTGAAATGGTAATATAAATAAATTACCATAGTCCCTTCGAGTCCGCCTGTTACAGGATTTACAAATGTGGCTGTTGGTTGCTGGTCACTATGTTCCTGTACAAAGGTTATAAGTATTTGTCTATGTTTAACACAGTTTTGGGAGGGCTAACTGGGTTTTCTGATTTCACGAGGTGGTGTAGTTTGCTGGTACCCAACATTCTTTGACATGTTTTACTTGTTTGTCTACTGACACATATCTTTAGCATGGGTTCTGTGTTGCCTATTTTATAGATGTGCCTTCATTTTCAATGTCATAGATGTAACTAAAAGCAATGTTCCAACACATACATGACATAAGAGGGGAAAAACCCTCTAATTACAAATCCTAAGTTGTTAAATTGATTTTTAAGAATGCTATTCACTTAGCTCCTAACTCTATATTTGCAACCAAAGCAGTTCAATACACTTAAGTGGATGAATAAAGCGCTAGTACAGATCTGAATTTGTTAAATTGACATTTAAGAATGCTGTTCACTGGACTCCTTTTCACACGTTTTCTCATCTATATTTGCAGTTTGAGTGTTCAGATTTATATGTTTACCTTTGATTTCCAGCCAGTCTTCACCAGAAAGGATACTAAGACAGCCTTCCAGTGGAGAATAAGGAATCTCCCCTATCCAGCAGATACATATATACTTACTGTAGATACAGATAGACTAATTATAGTGAAGACAACCAATAAAAAGTAAGTACAACCTGGTATGAGTCCAGTTTATACCTGGTATTCTCAGACCCCTGTTCTGTGAAGTGTTATCAAGCATTAGTTCTTGAAGCAGTAATATCTATCTTCATGGACCAATATACCATGAAGTCACAAAAGCAAATGTGAGATCTTCTAGCCAAAATCCATAGTGGAATAAATTTATACTGAAAACAATCTTGCAGAGGAGGAACTCTACTGGGTGTGTGTTGTGAATCTCCTGCTATAAGTTAATTTTGATTGGAATTTGAAAATGTATTGATATATTAATTAGTTTGTGCAATGTTTTGTTGACAGGTATTACAAGAAGTTCAACATTCCTGATATGGATCGGGCCAAGTGTGCACTGAGTCAGGACAATATCAGCCATGCACATGCTAATAACACACTCATTATAACGGTGAGTACAGTTGGTAGTGGAGGCATCTTATAACTTGCCATCTGATCACAATAACATCCCTATAGTACAGATCTGCTCACATGTACACTCATCTGTAGATTTGCTAACTGTAAGGTACATCTTTCCTTACTGGAATACACAGATCTGCTCATGGACAGGTATGCTGTCCGGTTATACAGATGTGATCACTAGCATGCCAATTTCTTTCGTTCACATCTACTCACTGTCATGTATATCTTTTCTTGCTGTACACCTCCATGTTTGTACACAAATGCTCAATGGCATGTACACCCATGTTGTTTAGAAATGATCATTGACGATGTTGATGTACCTATTTTCTCAATGACATGTACACCGACCTGTTGTACAGATCTGCTCACTAACACCGACCTGTTGTACAGATATGCACACTGACACATTCACCTTCCTGTTGTACAGTTTTGCTCACCAACACCTTTCTGTTGTACAGATATGCACACTGACACATTTACCTTCCTGTTGTACAGATTTGCTCACTCATCTGTACACCTTCCTGTTGTACAGATCTGCTAACATGCACACCTTCCTGTTGTACAGATTTGCTCACTGACCTGTAGACCTTCCTGTTGTACAGATCTACTAATACTGACACATACACCTTCCTGTTATATAGATCTACTCACTGACCTGTACACCTTCCTGCTGTACAGATCTGCTCACTGACATGTACATCTTACTGTTGTAAAGATCTATTCGCTGACCTGTAAACTTTCCTGTTGTAAAGATCTCCTCACTGACCTGTATACCTTCCTGTTGTAAAGATCTCCTCACTGACCTGTATACCTTCCTGTTGTACAGATTTACTCACGGACACATACACCTTCCTGTTATACAGATCTACTCACTGACCTGTATACCTTTCTGTTATACAGATCTGCTCACTGACATGTACACACTTCTGTTGTACAGATCTACTTACTGACACCTACACCTTCCTGTTATACAGATCTACTCACTGACATGTACACCTTCTTGTTGATCAGATCTATTCACTGACCTGTATACCTTCCTGTTGTAAAGATCTATTCACTGACCTGTATACCTTTCTGTTGTAAAGATCTATTCACTGACCTGTATACCTTCCTGTTGTACAGATCCCCTCGCTGACATGTACACCTTCCTGTTGTACAGATCTATTCACTGACCTGTATACCTTCCTGTTGTACAGAACTCCTCACTGACATGTACACCTTCCTGTTGTACAGATCTATTCACTGACCTGTATACCTTCCTGTTGTAAAGATCTATTCACTGACCTGTATACCTTTCTGTTGTACAGATCTGCTCGCTGACCTGTATACCTTCCTGGTGTACAGGTCTACTCACTGACATGTACACCTTCCTGTTGTAAAGGTCTATTCACTGACCTGTATACCTTCCTGTTGTACAGATCTACCCACTGACATTTACACCTTCCTGTTGTACAGATCTACTCACTGACCTGTACACCCTT
>JAVTVY010005010.1:0-41866 GCA_036873755.1 Hanleya hanleyi | reverse complement strand
TGATTGCATTATCAGAATGATTACGGTACAGACTTGATAGAGGTGTGAATGGGCGCATGGCGATAACCCAGAACAGCTTAGCCCTCCAGCCGAGAATTTCTAGGTTAATTAAGGTGAAAAATAGTGTAATTAAATATGTATATTTTGTTATAGTAATACATACATTAGGAAAGGGCATCCATTCCCGTTTTGGTACAGTTTTTAAAATATTGAGATGTGAATAAGTTAAAAAAATCACCATTAAATTAATTTCATTTATTATAAGAATATTCGCGGCAGTGATTTCATATTTATATCAAATACATATCACAATGGTGATTGAATCGCATATAACGGTTGGATTCGCATATGTACAATACTTTTTATTTTAAATTTACATCTTGATAAATGAACTACATGTATGAATGATTCCAAAGGGAAGCTCAAGCCAGAAACCAACTGAATATTATATAATTTCATCTCTTACTGGATTAACCAAAACAAATTCTCGTCAGAGTAGATCATCGGTTAAAGATTTCGTTTTTTTCTCTCGCAAAACTAAAGATTTAAATGTGGGATTTGAAAATCTGTCGGACATAGAAAAACGTTTTATATTCATATTTTATATTAATGCAGTCATTTCACATATAGTATCATACGCGGTGAGGGGCGTTGTTTGATTCTTCAGCAACCAAGTCAAGTGACCTGAATTATACAGGGCTTTTGAAACGCATCTTCGCATGGTCAAGGTTTCCTTTTTAGCCAAAGGCGAGACATTGATCATCTTGCCAAGCAAACCGCGTTCAGCCCACTTTCAGTGTTTTCCATACTGCAATTACCAGGCTTGTGGGATATTTGATGGTGAATGAATACGTGTATTTTCATGAAATTGTGAAAAATAATCAATATTACTATTTTCTTTGAATCATTTCTTTTATATATATATTTACCCTTTGTATTTATTAATTTTCACAATTTATTGAAAATATACGTATTCATCTACCATCAAATATCACACAAGCCAGTCAACTGTGGGATTTTGCACTTATAGACACTCACTTAGGGAGCTACACAACAAAACTCCCACCCAGAGAGCTCCAGAAAAGATTAATTCACACAACCAAACAAACAAGCAAAAAAATAATGACAGTTGTGAAAAGTTTTACAAATAGCCCGCGCTATATATTAATAATTAAGTACTTTCGAAGACTCAAAAGCCCCGTATGACAATGTTATATTCAATACAGCGCCATCTATCTACACAAGGAAAATGTTGATCGTAGGACAAAAAACCACGCGAGCAGCGAAAATCTGACGAATCAACTCAAAATTTTAGCACGCGCAGATGCCAAAAACGTTCACGAAAAACACTACACAAGAAATCTGGAATAATACCAGCTTTAAAACACAGAAATACTCAACATAATAGACGAAATTGCAAGTGCAAATGACTCAATCTGACCATATCCGGGCTTGTGTCCCGTACAAAATATATGTAAATATGAAGTTATCATTATATGCATAACCATTATTCCTATGTATATATATATATATTTTTTTTTCAATTTCTTTCAATATCCCCATCGTATCTATATAGCCGCCAACTGAATTGAAGCACGCTATAGTTTTACACAAGGCAACGAAGAATGGAAAAGGAAGAAGAAAAAATGATCGAACTTTATATATTACAGCACGTATAAGGGACGTGGGAAGAGGTGCCGACATACTGACTGCGACATATGACTTGACAGAATAGTCTTCAGGAAAATCTATTCTAAAGCACATACCAAGAATCTTTCGAAGACTCAAAAGCCCCGTATGACAATGTTATATTCAATACAGCGCCATCTATCTACACAAGGAAAATGTTGATCGTAGGACAAAAAACCACGCGAGCAGCGAAAATCTGACGAATCAACTCAAAATTTTAGCACGCGCAGATGCCAAAAACGTTCACGAAAAACACTACACAAGAAATCTGGAATAATACCAGCTTTAAAACACAGAAATACTCAACATAATAGACGAAATTGCAAGTGCAAATGACTCAATCTGACCATATCCGGGCTTGTGTCCCGTACAAAATATATGTAAATATGAAGTTATCATTATATGCATAACCATTATTCCTATGTATATATATATATTTTTTTTTTTCAATTTCTTTCAATTTCCCCATCGTATCTATATAGCCGCCAACTGAATTGAAACACGCTATAGTTTTACACAAGGCAACGAAGAATGGAAAAGGAAGAAGAAAAAATGATCGAACTTTATATATTACAGCACGTATAAGGGACGTGGGAAGAGGTGCCGACATACTGACTGCGACATATGACTTGACAGAATAGTCTTCAGGAAAATCTATTCTAAAGCACATACCAAGAATCTAACGATTCGTGATATGTGTTGTATCTCAGGTACGCTTGTGGCAACATGGATGATATGACCACACGGCCCCTAGCACTGGCATAAAGCGGTATTAGATACAAATCTAGAGAGCTATGACTGACTGAAGTGTTTATGATATAGAAACTCGAACGTGTATGCGGGTCAGTCAGGCTGAACCTTGCCGTACTACTTTCGGCTATAATCCTCGGTCGTTTTTTTTTTTCAATCGCTTATATTTTCTCGATTAAAAAACGATTGAATCGCGATATCGCTTTTTATTCGCGAGAATTTTCTCGATTAAAAAAACGATTGCCAACAGAAAAAACCCCATTCGAACAGCGACCGCGAATGAATCGTTTGTTTTGAAGAAAAAAAAACATTCCGTCGCGCCTTGGAAAATCGCGACTTCGAGAAAATTTGACGAAATAAACGATTCATTCGCGAACGATAATTGGAAACGGTGCCTTAGTTAAATTTTTATAAATATAGAACTTGGCAGAAATTTAAAGAACGTAAGGCACTATTTACTAGCTGTAGTTGTCTTTGATCAAGGTATTTAATCAAATTTGAGATGTGTTAAAGAATTTTCACGAAATTTCAATTGAAAAATGAAGGCTTTCCTTTCATTTTTTTATTATTTTGAATATTTTTTACACAGTAGGACCAAGAGTTATAAGTGAATTCTTTAGTACCTGCGGTTTCACAAAATATATTTACATTATTATCTTTATTTATTTTTTGATACAGAAGACAAATTATCAAGGGGTGTTCAAAACTGCCTCAGGTGGGTTACGTATCCTTTTAGAAGCCAATCGTTGATGTTTTACGAGCAGGTAAAAAATATGTATAAAACAGTATACCTGATTTATCCAAACTAAAAGATCAAGGTGAAGTGAAAGTTGCATGTGCCATGAAATTTGTTAAGAAATTATACCTGTAATTTAGATACAATCAAGATAAGTAAAAGGACGTAACCATTTAAACAGTGAAGATGCTTCTGAAAGTTTTTATTTTGAAGTAATCAAGGCATAATTAGACATCGAAATTTCTCAGTTAACAATTGGCTTTAGAAAGATGCCAATCACGAGCATCAACCCTAGAAGTCTTAGGTTATCTGCCCCTAGTGCTCGCGCAACTCCACAGGTCTCAACCGTCTTCCGGGTCCACAATTTTTTTGGAAGTTCCACTATTTCGCCGTTTATCTGGAAACAGAAATAATATAGTAAGCATTATAAAAATGTCTCAATCCATGATGATAGTTTCATTCTCCGAAACAGAACTTGGCATTTAGAATAAATCGATCTTCTCTTGTCTACGATCTTGTCTACTACGATAATGTATACAGAGTTTTTGCAAGTAATCGAACAAAGGCATTAAATGTTCAAAACTAAATTTCAAAACTTTCAATTAAATTAAATTTAAATTTAAATAATAGTTTTTACTTTTCAAGAATTGTCCGTTATGTGCAGTTATATGATCCGTATTCTGACTAGTCTATTTTGATCACGTCCTTAAAGTAAAATTATTGCGGATTCCCATGAAATAACTGTCAACGTTAAAACTATAAGCTTATTATTATAAATGTCCCGGTGTCATCTGAAACTCTGCCCATTGTTAACATTTCATTGAACATTTGCGTGACATTGACCATCTTACAATCCAAAGCACCAATGATAAGGTTTGAAACTACTATTCCAGAGAGAAATTCCTCTCGACTTCATTTGTTTCGGAAGTTTTTCATGATGTAAAAAGCGACACATGAAGGTTCGTTGTAACGCAACTGGCAACGATTTTTGACTAAGGATGTTAGTTGCGTCGCCTATAATCGAACGCTAGTTAGGTATATAGTCCACTAAATTCTGAATACGATGAATTTATCCCGTTGGCTTGTCAATACCATTCAGTTCTTCAGTGTACGGAGATAAAGTAACACATTTAACGATGTGTATTATCAAACTGACTTACAGGATATTTCATCGATCCGTGCGAACATTCAGGACGAAATCCCTTGACATCATCTTTTGTAATATACTCCTGAAAACGCTGTACCGATTCATCGTTCCAGTCGACAGTTTTCTCCAGGATTTCAGTCCAGAACTTGAATCTGTGTTCCGGGGGATCTGTTACCCAACCAGAAAGCCTGAATAAGAATATAATCACATCACCCGTCAGACGCACATTATATAGTTAACCACATACCACCGTATCACAGATGTAGGTACGTTATATTTTTCAGCTTTGTACATAGTATATGTTTTTTTTCTAAACAAATACATCGTTATCGACACAAATTATCGTTACACATTTATAGTAACTAGTAGTTCAGCTCCTTTTATTAACATAGGGAGATCGCGTGCCCTTTCTATACTACTCATCGCGCACTTCTCATCGCGCAGTCGACCCATTCTACTGTAGGGTGCAAGCCTGGCCCATGGAATCTCAGGTAGTGAAAACCCCAGGTCTCTCGCCCCACCCTATCCCGCGCCACACCTATGCGACCCGCTGTGCAGTGAGTAAAGCGGAGTAGGAGGAGGAACCATCATCCTAACTGAGACAAGAAATACATATAATGTTGATATCGGGTATGTAGACACTGTTAATGTCCAAACGCCCGTTAATGCCCAAATTACATTAACACGCAACGAGTGCGTGTTAATGTCCTAAGTTTGGACATTAACCGCCTCTTATTGTCCTAGGGCAAATTTGGACACTAGCGGTCGACCTGCAACTGATTTTTTTTCAATATGTACAAGTTGCGTCTTAATGTCCTAACAGTCCATAGTCCGTAGTTCGTTTTTGTACTAATTCAATATCTTGTGGTCATATCGATTCCTCGCAGTGTAAGATGGATATATGAACATGGGCTGTAGTCTCACAAAGCGATTTCGCCCTGTCTTGGTGTTTTTTAAATGTTTTCTTGTGTTCATTAACAGTCCATACTCCGTAGTCCGTAGTTCGTTTTTTCACTAATTCAATATCTTGTGGTCATATCGATCCTCGTAGTGTAAGATGGCGCGCGCTAAATGGTCTCAATGAAATTTTGGAACAGAGGCGGGACTGTTTTAGGACAATAACAGTCGAAGTGATACATATCGACCGCTAATGTCCAAAGTTTGGACGATAACATTCATGCTGGCGTCTTATTGTCCTACGTGGGACATTAACACGCACTCGTTGCGTGTTAATGTCCAATTTTAACGGGCGTTTGGACATTAACAGTGTCTACACAGGTACCCACAGTTGAGACAAAGTGAAATGGTTGAAAAGAAAACTACACAAAACAAACATAAAATAAGACACAAATAAAAAAAACTTACACTAAAAACGATATATCGAAGATAAATAAATATAGATGGTACTTGGTATGTAACCCTCATGGAGGAGGTTATCTACAGTTGTATACCGTTGTTCTATTTAATACTGTTTTAGTTGGTGAAAAATCGGTCTGGTGTTGGAGTATCTACAGTTATAAATATACCATTTAGCTATTAATATTAAATGGTTAAATAATTACATTTCAACGGTAGTCGAACCCTATATTCCAAGAGCTAGGGCACTTTTAATTGTACCTGAGCATGTTTTCTGGGCCAGAAAATGCGCTTTGGATGAAAAACGCGATATTTTGATTTTTAAACAAATTTTCATCGAAATTGATATAACGAATCTATAATTACCAACTATTTAACTGCGCCTCCATATCTGGTTCCAAGTTGAAGGTGTTGAACTGGTCCAAGCATACACTTGAGGAAAAGCCATATGTAATTGTATCACAGTGTCTCGTGCAATTATTTCGTCCAAAATGGGGTTAAAATTACTCAAATCCATAAAACATATCGCTAGAATTATCTCGCTGATACCTGTATTTCCATGGAGAGGCTATTTTCATGCATCCAGAAAAATGACGACAGTCATTGCACATTCAACAATACCAAATGTAACCATGATCACCCGATTCTTGTGGCGAAATTACCCATAAATCTGCTAAACGTGAATATTTTTCCACAGAGACTGTGATTTGGCTCCATAATTTGGCTCAACTTCGCGAATAGAGCTGAAACTTTAGCAATCTGTGTCAGGGCCATTGTATCAAACGATGTAACTTATGGCTCAATGGGCATCATATCACGTCACGGTGGCTTTGGCTATTGGAGCAGATGAACGCATATGACCGCCATCTTGAATTATATCTTCGAGAAAAGTAAAAATACTCAAAATAGGCATAAGATGCTAGGCTATGCTTAGATATCTTCCAGTCTTGGCAACCTTTCACAATGAGCTAAGAATAACGCCTTGAATTTTTCGAGAAACATGAAAAAGTATTATTTTCAGATGACTTCATATGGACGCGATTTTGAATTTGACCATCAAATCTTGATCTTAATCTTGTAAATAGATTCAAAATGGGAATAAGATGTTATGCTATGCTGAAAGACCCTCAGTTTTGAAAAATGTGAACATTGAGCTAAGAATAATGTCTTTTAAATAAACAACCTAAAAAAGCGCGATTTATGGATGCCTCCACATGAACGCTATTTTGAATTAAGCATGACGGTTAATCACTAGAACTTCGGAAATGGGTTCAAATTTCGCCCAATATAATATTGCTTGGAAAGTCTTGGCTCTCGATTTTTAGTCATTCTGATGAATACCGCCTAAAGTTCAAACGAACGCCAGATTTCCATAATTTCCTCTCTATCAACTAGTCCAGAAATGGTTAACCCAAACTACTTAAAACTCTGGAAAGAAAAGTTGGAACCAACAATTGTCTTATTCGGGAAGGTTCAGTCTATAAGAAAATGCATGTCGCCAATAATTTACAAACAAAAAATACTCAAAGAATTATGCCCCTGCACTAAGAAGCCAAAATGTGATATAAAGCTAATAATTGGGCATGGTATTTTTATTGACTTTATAAATCACTGATATACAAATTGTATTGTCTGTCGTAAAGCTTTCAGTTTCCCATTTCCGTAGAAGCTTTGTTCATTTTTTTTCTACCACGGAAGACATCAAATTATTACATTTCAACAGAAACAGTTGTATTCAGCTAAATATATCAGTAAAAGAAGTAAAAAAAAAAACAAATGAAAATTTCAAGAATGACGTTTGGAATTCATGCCGTTAACGTAGCGTCAATATGACGGTCAGTGAGATATAAATTGTATCATTTGATACAGCATGAGCATACCCAAATATGAGTTGTTGAAGTTTTCCGTTATCTGTCCGCGAAGATGAGCCAGATAGTGGGGTGAAATCGTGGTCTCTGGAACAAAAACAATCACATTTTCTCGATTCTGCCGAAAATGAAGAGGTAGGGTAACTTTAGGGCAAATTTTGCCACAAGCATCGGGTGACCACGATCATATTTGCTATTGCTGAATGCCCAGTAGCTGTCGTCAGTTTTCTGAATGCATGAAAATAACCTACCCGTTGAAATAAAGACATCAGCTAAATAATTCTAGCGATATGTTTTATAGATTTGATCGATTTTTACCTCATTCTGGACGAAATAATCGCTTGAGACATGATAATCGATAACGTATGGCTTTTTCTCAAGTGTATGCTTGGATCAGTTCACCACCTTCGGTTTGGAGCCAAATATAGAAGACCATTTAAATATTTGGTAATTATACATTCGTTTTAGCAATTTCGTTGAAAATGTGGTAACAAAAAATCGAAAAATCGCGTTTTTCATCCAATTGAGGCAGCTTTTACAACCACGACGAGCATTTTCGGAATCAGTACACAATTCTGATCCAGAAAACATACGCAAACCTTTTGGGCTCCGACGTATAATTAAAAGTGCCCTAGCTCTTGAACTAATTCAACACCAGGTCAACATTACGTGAACGAAACCCTCAACTTTTCACTTCTTGCAACATATTATTGACAGAAGTGCAATGTAGGAACTGTTGTTCAATAGTCCCAACCTCATCTTTACAAAATGCGCGTTTGAAATATTCCGATTTTTTTATTAATAGTAGTATTCGGCTTGTTACAAGATTCTGTGTATAAACTTAAATTGAAAGTTCCACATTCTGCGTCTGCAATTTACATGGTTTTGCCATTAAGTATCGTTGTTTCATTCCATTTCATATATTAGCAATAACATTGCAGGTCTCACAGCAACCGCGTGCCGCTTTCGATAATACTTGAATTACAAGCGTCTGGTCCGTCATTCATAAATCAGCCGTCGTCCATTGAAGAATATTCGCGCCCGTAATCGAAAGACATTTTCCATATTTCATATAACAGCATCAGCTCCAAATTCTTAAAGACAATCATAGTATACATAAACATAGAGAGAAGCGGTCAAGAGTTTTCAATGATGCCGACAAGACATCATAATGTTCATCTAGAGAATGATGTATGTTAGTCAGTCACGCTTTGTTCATATGAGCACCATTAGGATCTTGACTTACACGGGTTCATACGGCCCTAGCCCCAGGCTAATCGGAATTAGACACAAGTTACAAAAAATAACGCCATAGATCTTACATGTTACGCTGGTATTTTGCTATCAGCATGCGATATGTATCGCCAAATTTGAGAAACTTTGAGTGAAGGCGCTTGGTGGTATAGCCCTGTTTTATGAGTTTCTGCAATTATTTTTTGTGACGTTGATTAAAATCGTCACATTTAACACAGGATATAGCAAATGCTATTGGGCGAGATATGTATGCGCCATATGTAGGTCCCACTGAAATATTACTGTCCAGAAAGGGATAGTTTACGATGTCGAAATTGTAATCATCTCTTTTGTCATAAAATCGACGAGAGAGAAGGTCCGTTTCATTTTTATAGAGATAAAGGTCCTTCAAATCCAGTGAAGGTGAATATATATCCTTCACCACGTCACTCATATAGCGATTATCCACAGCGAGAAGATCGTCTAATATAGTGTTTGGTGAATGAGACGGAACGGAATTTAAAATGATCGGTTGTATAAGCGCCTGCATACATTAATAATATATAGGTCAGCCAACAGGGGTGTAGAGTTAGTACCCTTTGAAATACCTATATGCTGTTGACATATTGTGTTGCCAAATTTCGCATAGATATTTTTAATGAGAAATTCAAGCAATCCTATAAGGAAAGAAACATCCCATGAATGATATCCCTTGTATGTAGTAGAGCTAAAGAATGCCCTATGGATTCTGATATTAAAATTACGTTCTAGGTAGGACGGAGAGAGCAAGTCGTTTTGGTTTGGTCGGTATGCTTTCCATTCTACAGAAAGATTTCGCACAACAAAGAATTCGGGCTATATTTTGTTTTCAGTCTTCAAAACTATGTAATGTGTCTTCTTCATTAAGGAGGGCTTTCCTTCAGAGAAGTGTTCTGTTATACCACTGTCGATTTTTTATCTTTGAAACGAGTGTTGCTTTATAGACATGATAGATGTTCATGTGCGCTATCCCGATGATTGTTCATGTGCGCTATCCCGATGATTGTTCATGTGCGCTATCCCGATGATTGTTCATGTGCGCTATCCCGATGATTGTTCATGTGCGCTATCCCGATGATTGTTCATGTGCGCTATCCCGATGATTGTTCATGTGCGCTATCCCGATGATTATTCCCAATGTTGTTTGTTTCATAGTACTGGATCGACGCTACTATTGCATTCTTCCATTAGGAGTTTCTTTTATTGTCCATTGTGTAGAGCATGCCGAACGAATCAAATGCTAAGGGTATCTGCAAAACATATTTTCGACAATCATTCTTTTGGTGTAATTCCTAACGCCATCGTTAAAGTTTCAACATTGACCCTTCTCAGCCCTTCTATACTGTATTCATGTATTATATTTTTCCATTTAGTTTTGTCTGTTTTCCCATCCCATGAACAATTGCGGAATATTCTATTCAATTTTGCCAGATGCTCTCTTGGCCGAGGTGGATGATTCGAAAGAATATGACTTATTTTCGATAAAGCTAAACTCTTATTTTTCCAAAAGAAATGTTAGAATTTCTGTTCTTCCAATTAAATCAGAAGAGCTATATTTTATTAAGTTTAATTTATGTTTATTAATTAATGATGTACCTGTAGTAGATTTCACTCGTAAAATAATTAATGATCTGCCATACCAGATAGGCTTGATATCGATGTATAACTCAGTGCCCCGACTTGCCAGCGAGTAGTTCAGTTATTTATAGAAAAATTCTAGAACTACCAGGGTATCTTGGAGTGACGAATATTTTCCCCCAATAAATGGGCATCCCCAAAAATACATTTCTGATCTTCAATTATTATGGTCAGTCTGTTAGCTATGCAAACTGACATCATGTTTTTAGCAGTGCTCAATAAAGCAATTTCTATCCAGTTCTTCAAGTACTGGTATTCATGTTTATTTTTTGGCTTCGGCAGGGATACCATTATCCCCTAGAATCCCCTAGACTCATAACCTTCGTTGATGGATTGAAGAATTGGGTACCCTTCCTTAGAGAAAATAAATGGAAAAACTCCACTGTAACTCCGTCTGGTTGCCAATTTTCTAAAATGTTTGCTTTAGTTCGTCTTAATATTTGACCTTGTAACCATTCCTTTGTCTTACTGTCTAATTGGTACGTTTCTTGTATCGATCGATTCTTTCCAGTTTAGGTTTTCCCGTTGATTTTTTTTCTGTTTGTTTATGATCTTGTCTGCATAGGTTTTGTTCTAAATTGCAAAATTAACTAGTTGGGTTTTCATCATTTTGCGATCCACCTTGCACGCGCACTCCTCATGATTCCTTTGATTTTATCCTTTACAACATCTTCTACTTCTTTTCTGTTTTTCTGCAGGTCCTCAACCTTATCTTGGGGTAGATAATCCAAGTTGTTTTGAAATTCCAGCCATTTCCCCATCTAAACCTGATTTTTTTAATGTCTCGTTTCATTTTCCAGGACGAATATGAGAGAGTTTTTCCTCTTAATTTCTTTGGGAAGGTGTCCAATTAAATTAGAGACGGTGATAGGTTTATTAGCTCATCTTCAGTGTAAGGAATTGCTGCATATTCATCGAGATATTTATGTATAACTAAACACCAGCATCCCTGTTTGTAGATCCTGTATCACCGGCTTGACATTTAACCCCTACTTATGAAACAACTTTCACTGTCTGAATTACAATGCACATGTACCATTTCAGTTATATGATATTCAATCGCCACAAATCTAAAGCTGTCTTATCATGCAAAATTCAACAGTATGCTCAGAGAGAATGTAATTCGAAAAGATTACCTTTGGGAAGTATTGCAGACTGGAGAAGATTTGGAGAAAATCTTCCCTGACCTTGATCGGGCTTAACGCTTTCCTTACATGTCGTGCTAAGTAAACATTGAAATCTACGGTACTTTTTTTTCTGTGTCCAATTACCGTGCATTCATGGATCGATAAATTAAAACAACGTAAAGACAGAAAAATATCGTTCATCGCAAACTCCATGGACCTCTCATTTCACACAAATCGTCGGAGGTATGAATAGCGCATGAATATGCTGCAATGACTACCGGTGATAAGGTCAAAATGTTGTCGCAAGGTAAACTTTCTGAGATTGAATAGAATGTGCTATGACAGACGAAAATGATAAATATATCATCGGCTTTTGTACAATTTGGATAGGGATTTATCAGGCTTACCAGCCAAACTATCGCTCGTTTTATACTTTTCAGCTGGCGTGCCTACCAAACAGTACACAGTACAAGACCGATAGCATGAGCGCATGTGCATATATATGTGTCCAATTATGTGGGCAGGTTCGAGTTATGTCCATTCACATTCATAAATTGGGAGTGATACTATCGTTTCGTGTGAGGTATTTATCCAATTCGTAAATGCTTTTCATGAAACTCAGTGTCGTGTTTTCATGATGGTGGCATTTAGACATTTTCGAACTTTTTAGAAAAGCTGTTGAGAAGGTAGCAAAGAACCGCAACCCTGCAAGCTTTCCATACTTCATAGTCTTCACATGAACATCTGCAGTAAAAGCGCTGCTGAGATTCTAAGGTTACGTCCGAGATTCTTCCGTATTCTCCAGTCTGAATGTTGGGTATCAAAGAATTCTTTCCTGTGGAGTCATATGGGTTGCTTTTTAGTCGCAAGACGTCGTCAATTTTTCCCACGTCTTGCAAATCGCTCCAATCATTATACATATTTTAAAAAGAATGCTCGGTTATTTCTCCCGGTTATGAAAATAAAGTTATCATAGCAACCACCTGGACAGAAGTTGATTAGATGCCTTGCTTTGTACACATTTCATTTGTCATGCTCTAGAGAACAGTTCCTAAATCCACAGGACGCAGTTAGACATTATCTGTTAACTACTGATGAGCGGAAGCCAGTACCCCGAGCTTCGCGGATTGCTATTAACTAGTCATATTCCTATATAATTAGAAATACATGTTATGATATAAGTGTCAGATCTGAAATTCAGTAAACACAAGTTCCCATTTCCGGAAACCTACTGGAAACAGGTTTGGAAACCGTGTCGCTACAGTTCCCAGCAAGTTCCCAGTGAGTTTCCGACATCGGAAACTTGAGCCATTCGCCCAGTGTTCCCGCACCCAAAACCAATCAAACGGACTGTAGATAGTTTCTGTAAAGAGATAATCGGTCAACGGTTTTTAATGTTAGCAGCAATATCATTGCAATCGTTTTTCTATCACTGAAACACTGCATATTTCTCTCCTAACTGAAGCATTCAAACATTGAAGCAAGAGGACTATCTTACCCAGCCGTTGCTCCAAAAAACTTCGCCAAGTAAGGTCTGGTGGGTGCGGATGCACAGTTGGACAACGCTATCCTGGGATAGTACAATATGAAGGCCAAGCACATCTCATGTCGAGTACTCAAACCTCCCTATAAGATGGAATATGAGCAGAAAAAAGGTCAGATGGTATACTCGTCCAAATTGGGCACCGTAGTTCGTTTGTTCAAACAAGACGCCCAAACCGATTGCATTGTCGAAAGATAGGATTTATTTCTCAGTTATACATACATACAAGGCAATACATTGAAGGAGGTTACGTTTACTCTCTTGTGAGCGCATGTCTGAAGTTCAACACAAAGTACCGACATTTCGGCCTAAATTTTTCCATAGACCAAACGTCATTTTGACTAGCTGGTGATAATATATACTCCACTAAACAAAACGTACATGTACACACAAGGCGTTTAGTCAACCGTATGAATACAGAACGATATAGATGTTGAAAATAGACAAGCATCTCAACGAATCTCTCTCTGCCAACGTTATAAATATATAAATGAGACAATACAGAAGCAAGCGTCCTGCGATTTGGGAATGTTAAAACTGAACGCCCGATGAATGAGTCCGCAGAATCCAATAAAATATGATGAGCGTTCACGACATAAATCGAGGAAAATGACAGCGATCTGCCGTCTGGTTCCAGATAATGTGAACATGAGTTGTGTACTCACGTATGTAATGTTGGGTACGTCTGTTGAACTGTAGTCACATTCCACGATTAAGTGATCGCCCTGTGAAAAGATATATAAATATACGAATTTGAACACGGTTGCTCTTGTTAAGATGTTCATCCCTGAGTATTTGCAAAGACATTAGAAGAATGCATTAACCCTACCAGGCCTGAGGGGCCAAAATGGTCCCCCTACCAAACTTTCTGTGCTATCTTCGGAACGACATAAAACGGCGGATCTTCGACAAATTCAAGATGGCGACCACGTCGGGTAAGAGAAAAGTTATGTTTTTGTCATATTTCTTCAAAATTTATGCTTTTCCCCGATGAAAAGTGGGCTAAAACTATTTTATTTCAGATCAGATTAATATTTACTAATCTATCATGCGGTTATTGCGGAGAAATTGCATAAATGAAAAAAATCTGAAAATCTGACCGAAAAATCAACAAAAATGCTGCTTTTGAAATTGACGTCACTGCGACGTCATCAAAGCGGCCATCTTCGATTGTTTTTACATTTCCCGGTAGAGCTTGGCCCAAGGATATAGTTTGGTAAGTTTCTGCCCCCTAGCTCAAGGGGTAAAAAAAATAATTAGGACGGGGGGGGGGGGCGAAATGCCCCCCAGTCCTGGACAGGTTCCAAAAATCCCAGGCCTGATAGGGTTTTAATGCATGCTTCGCGTTCTTAATCAGCATTTATAACGCTTAAAAATGAACGGCATCGCAGAATTTGATTATGTAAGAATGTATTGGAGAAAATAAGGAAACATTTTGTGTGTGTGTGTGTATTTACCGGTAAGATGGTTATTTCCTTCTTCAAAAGCACCATTTCTTGAAAGTTAAAGTCGTAATTCTCATCGGCAAGTATCTGCTCCTGCTCAAAACCGCCCCGAAAATGCCGCAATCTCATTGCTCGTCCAAGCAAATGCGAGTGTAGGATTACGCCAAATACCTTGATTCCTTCGGTTTGGTTAACCATCGCCTAGAACGAAAGAGGCGGGAAGAAGCGAAAGAAGTGATTAAAACAAGTTTGATCATTTGTGAAATAAAAATAAAATGAATCATCATAAATATGGGTCATCGTATTGATTCATGTAGTGTATTGAAATAAATATACCAATATCAAAAATATCTGTCAAAAATTACTTCCTTTCATATTGAATATTCAGTCCCAAGGCGGAATTTGGCGTAGCCTTATATAAACATACATGTATATAAAACAAACATATACTATATATAGTAGTGGTTATACTCGCATCTGCGTGCACAGCAAAATACTCAGAATGGCTCGGTAAAGAAGATGGTGGCATCTTCCAGTCATTGCGACACAGATGAATACACATTCGGGTGACCTGGCTTATTTCTGTAGGATTCTGGATTGGAGTCTTCAGAGTTTATCGTAGAAATATGCAAGAAATCCAACACAAAAAGGAACTGGGTCCTTTATCGCCTATCTTGTTTCGATATATGAGAACTTCTGTCTTGCAATATTTTATTTGAAAATACATCTGTTTTATTTTTCCAAAAAAATTTTGAATGAAAGTTATTTTGCATATACAAGCTAGTAACTTGACACAGTTTATTTTGAAAATGGCCAGGTCTCATAGAACATCCAGTTAACAGAAGCACAGCATCTATTGTAATAATAGAACTGTATTTCCGTTATATTGTGATTGCCCTTTTGATAGATTACACTATCTTAGTAATAGCATGGTTATCTATACAATAGGAAGTGTCAGGTCCGACATTCAATACTCAGTCTACGCCTGTAAAAGTATTTCCGCATGAATAATCAAAAGTTCTATTGCGCATGTCAGCGCCAATTATACATGTGTGTGAAATAAAAATAATAACACAAGATGACTTTCTACAGGAAAGAAGTGGTCAACATTTGTCAATGATGTCAGCAAGACATAATGATGTTCTAAATATAAAATTCTAATCACTGACCATTATTCTTTATCCAAAATGAATTCCAAGATTGTCAATTGTATTCACCCTTCGATTGTGTTAAACGGAATCATACGGAGGTTACGGAGCGTAGCGCAAGAAATCGTCCATGCCACCATCGTATTTTGCTGTACTATATTTATCACAGCATTTGAGAAAATTTAAATAATGTTGCATATTTAGTAGACTAGTTAGGAACCGTGTTTCTGTAACAGTTTTAATAATTTTCATAATTAGTCTTCATTAAATGCCCTCTATCATCACTGCACATTGATATTTTAATTCTGGTCGGGCTCTTGCCTTAGAGTGAAATTTAACCTCATTCAATCCACACAACCAGCAGTTGTCATGAATCAAAACGTAGCTGTGAATGACTTACCTACGGGGCTTGTTTAAAAGTCACCTCACTATTTATCGAAGGTAAATTTTATAAACGCATTGCATATCAGTTTGAATAAAGAAACCGAAGTCATACCTGAGTGAGACATTCTGGGAAGCAGTGCCCCTCTGAGCGGAAGCTGGGAAGGTTCGGGGGGATTACTTGTGTCTCTTGTACAGTCACTCCCGTATCTAGCAAACCAGCGTCGTACCTCCGCAACTGAGGAGTCACGGTCACCCGTAGTCCAGATGAGTCAATCAGGTCTGTTAAAGAATTGAAAGAATCTTTTCAAATTCAAAAAATTCTTGTAACCACATTGTAGTCCATTGATATTCATTGATATGCAGCATTTCCACTTCGAACGTCATTATTGACGTAAAACGTCATGATATGCTACTTACAAGGTTCTAGTGCGAAGGAATCTGGTTATTGTATTTTTCCCCAGAAACGCTGCTTCCAATCGCTTCAAGTGTATCGTTCGAACGCCCCTTGTCGCAAATACACGATCCATCGCCGCAAACAAGTGTTCTATGAACTTGAAACCTAAGGAGCTTGAATTATGGGCTGTGGGTTTTACAGAATGGATTAAAGGAAATTCGACAACATGCGAGTCTGACGAAGAGGTGCATTAAGCTTCTATTTTGCATACTGATCATCATACGTTGCCGTAAACAAAACAAAAATATGTTCTTCCCGTGTGCGTCCCTCAGAGCCGCCCTAGTGGCATTTTGTTAAGAGGTAAGGGAGCTTCTTGAAATTAGGACATGAGTTCCTTGATAGAAATGGCAGATGCCGGTTATCCATGTGGGGTACACCATACCCAGTTTGGTGTTCTGATCTGGATGGAGAGGAGTTCCAGTTGGAATTTGCATATACCATTCCCCCCGTGCCATTACATGGCGTGGCATAAGACATCCTTTGTCTGTCGAGTTTCAAAAAGTATGCCATGGAGTTCCTATGAGTTCCAACACGGCACACCATGCCAATCTGTTTGGAATGCCCTGTGCCAGTTCCTAGCACGCCCCAATTTCAAGAAGCTCCCTAAAATAAGATTATCAGAAAACCTGTATTACGATAGACACTTCCAATCAACCAACTCCTACGGCAGCTGACTTTCGTGTTTACGGTTCACTCTACACCTTCACTGCACAATACGTCGAGCTTAATCCATCATAACTCACTGTTACCCAGGGGGCCAAGACCGCAATTTGATGAAAAACTCAAACGTCTTCATGTAAAAGTTTGTTGGGCATGAATAGTTTCCATATATACATAGTAACAAAATGTAGGTGGACAACCATGTAAACTAGCTACTGGGAAGTTTTTATTGGCTCAGAAAATGATGACGTCACAGATAATCCCAAAACTTCCAAATTTCGTCACCCCTGCTGCAAAGGAGGCACCATGACATTAAAATAAAACAAACATGCATGCTCTGGCCTGATAGCTTACTGCAGTGTGGTCTTATCTAGCCTAATGTTGAAAACAAGATTCAGAAGGCCGATATTAAAATCAAGATGGCGGCCATGCTTTGTCATGTTCACCGTTTGTCATTGGCCTTTTTCGTCATTTGTCATTCATTTAATATATATATTTAAAAAAAAATGATATAAGCATATATGATAAAATACTGTTCGTAGACGACACAATCTTCCAGCTGCTGTGAACTTTTTAATATTTGGCTCTAATAGTTATGACGGCACAAAAAATAATAAAGGTATCACTTATTTTCGATATATTTTTTTATGTTTTTTTCTTCCTTTCTGGCATTTGATTCTACAGATACGTATTCTAAATTCACAAACACCTACGGCAAAATAGGACGAGAAGCGTAAAGACTTTATTCCAAAGTATACCTCGTGCAGGATAGCACAATTATAGGTATTATTCAGAAATTACAGGACCAGGATCATCCGAATATATCCAAGTCGATAACAACATGTCACGGTGGACTGAGTTATGATGTTTTCCTGTGTGTTTCCTGATGATAGAGTGTGCATGGAATTGAGTGACAGACAGCCTCACATTATTGTAAATTTGAACCATTATATACCGGTAACTAGTATGCTATCTGTCAAAATGAGCCTACGATGATCAGCTTTGATGTGAAACCTCTCAGCTCCAGAATCTGCTTCAAGCTAAAAATGATCACCTGAATTAGACGAATAACACTTTACAACACGTGTTTTGAAGGACTCCATGCTTCTGCCATCTTGAATGCCTCGATAATTTATTCTAGTGAGGATTATGCAGATAAGCTCAAACTAGGCTTATTAATAGACAATTTTCCTGTCGGCTACATGTCTTGAACATGAAAAACATGAGCAACATGAAAATATGAGTCCCATAATAGTCAACATGGTTGCAATTTGCAATTTAACATTTACTTCTCAACTGAAGATTAAAATGAGCATAATTTGAAACACTATGGTGTGGATCTGACTCTGACTTGAAAATAATACAATAAGGAGCAAAATGAAGAAAAAAATTGGGTGGACTACTTATGGCCGTCAATTTGAATTACACTGATAAACTGTAATAAACTGAAGACTAAGGAAATACATTGAAAATGGGTGTAAGGTGACAGGCTATGATGTGAGACCCTTCAGTTGTAAAAGTCCACACAATAAGCTAAGACGAATGCTTCACATTATGCGAGCAATTTAAAAAAAAGCGAGATTTACAGATGTACATGACCGTCATTTTGAAATTGACCATCATATCTTAATCTTAAAGAAATGCAAATAGATTCAAAACTAAAGTAAGGTATTGGGCTATGATAAGAGGTCCATCGGTTTTGATAAATTTGATCAATAAGCTAAGAATAATTCACTGAATCATAGGAGTAACATGAAAAAGGCTGATTTTAAGATGACCACTTGACCGCCATTTTGAATTTGACCATCGTGTCTTAATCTTAGGAAAATGCAGATAGAGAGAGAGAGAATTACGGTTTAATGTCGTGTTCAACAATATTTCAGCTATATAGCGACAGTCGAAACTGACGCAAGGTATTGGGCTATGACAAGAGATCCATCGGTTTTGATAAATTCGAACAATGAGCTAAGAATAATTCATCAAAGTATACGAGTAACATGAAAAAGCCGAATTTTCAGATGACTCCACATGACCGTCATTTTGAATTTGACCATCGTATCTTAATCTTAGGGAAATGCAAATAGATTCAAAACTGATGCAAGGTATTGGGCCATGATAAGAGGTCCATCGGTTTTGACAAATTTGAACTATGAGCTAAGAATAATTCATTGAAGTATAGGTGTAACATGAAAAAGCCTGATTTTCAGATGACTCCACACGACCGCCATTTTGAAATTGGCCAACATATCTTAATCTTAGGGAAATGCAAATAGATTCAAAGTTGACCTGTATGTAATATGCTGGTCTATGATTAAAAGATTCATCGATTTTGAAGACAAAAACAAGAATAATGCTTCGAATTATACAAGCAAACTGAAAAAGCGCGATCTTTTAGGTTGGCCCCATATGAGCGCCATTTGAATTTAACCATCATATTTTGACCTGAAGCTATGCAAATAGGTTCAATGCTTGTTTTTTCCGTTGAAATGACAAAAATCGCCAATACCACATACATTTGACCTAGTCTCAACCTCTATTCTATCAATAATATTCCACTGGCAAACAAGCAGATGTCGAAAGACATGCAATGAGCTTATTGGCTTTCGATTATTGGCTCATGGACTATATTCTAACGCTTTCCGTTTACCTTTTTTCTATTGAGCCCATACTCACTAATAGCGGTTTCACCTGAAATAATCTCCTGGAAACAATTGGGTAAGAATACAAGGAGCACATATCATACACAGCTTTAGATTAACCTGTCCCCTAATTGGGATTATACCAGCCTCGTTAATGACGATTTTAGCTATAAATAAATATTTCATATTAAAAGAGACTACCAAACGTACA
Source organism: Hanleya hanleyi (assembly GCA_036873755.1). Classification (NCBI taxonomy): domain Eukaryota; kingdom Metazoa; phylum Mollusca; class Polyplacophora; order Lepidopleurida; family Hanleyidae; genus Hanleya; species Hanleya hanleyi. Next base: position 21,799 of record JAVTVY010005010.1, on the reverse strand, counting down.
TTTGAGATGGTCCTGGATAAAAAAGTATTTCTAAATAGCTAGTACACTAGTATTTTCGCAATATGTTTAGGCCTTAGGAGTAACTGTTATGATTATATGATGATTTTGATACCCAGTAGCTCGAAAATCTACATTTCAAGAAATACCCTGACATCGATATTAACCTACATTCCTTCCTGAAATCTTCAAACTAGAGCACTCAAATTTTCGATAATATATCACTATGCCATCGCTGGACATCTCATACAGTTAATACGCTTTGGCTCGGTGATTTAACATATAAAAAACTTTGAAAATTAAAAAAGTGCGGAATTTTGATTTTCAGCCGATATTTGGAAACGACCCCTAAGTGTCGTCACCCTAACATTAAATCGAATATGTGGGTATGTGAAGAAAAAAACCGAGCTCGACAGCAAACCACCGATGAGCTGCCAGACAATGTCAATACGGGACCGACACGACACGTCGACTGCGACGATATTGGGTTAAATTGGACTCGCATCCTCTTTTCTTCGGGATCTGTGACGTTCTTACCCTGTCCGAGAGACATTTTGTTAAAAAAAAATCAAGTTTTGAGGTCAGACCCCAGCTCCCTTGAATCAAACACCAGAGAGCATATATCCGTTTATGTAACGGGTTGTCCACACTAAGGATAGTTCATCTGAAAAAGTACACGATTCGAATTCCAATAAAGGTGAATTGTCGAACAAAGCTCGAGGAAAAAGTTAATCGTTTGGGGATTCACGAAAAATCGAAAAAAATACTCACGAGTCAATCGAGTTAGCAAGAACCACACTGTTGTGTTAAAGTTTCAAATTTTTTACCAATGCACCAGCCAATGCGGCCGAGACTGTACGTCAAAATACAGTGTATATTGGAAGTGCATCGCATCAAATAAATAGCGCATAATTAGGCTTGGCTAAACAGTTATTATGCTCACTCTTTTTCAAAGATGGGTTGTCGTAGTGCATTTCCAAGAGGAACATGGTTGGGTCGTCCTCGTGACCGAGAGGAAAGCCGGTATGTTCTGGGTAATAGAATGCCTGTAAACGAGAAAATCTTGTCAACTGGTGAGAAATGGGGCTGGTTTGTCTGTTCTGCCCTCAGAGAACTGTGTCAGTCTCTGCTAAATTTTGTTGCCAAGAACAAGAACATAACTCTAACAGGCCTGGATGGGGGGGGGGTGTCATTTTGCCCCCTACCGAACTTTCTGTCATATCTCCGAAAAATGGACAAAGCTATTTCATTTCACAACAGATTATTATTTGCTGATGTAACAGGCAGGTAAATCGTCCTTTTTTTTAAATGACGTCATCGTGACTTCATCATGGCGATCATCTTGTCCGTTTTGACGTTTTCTAGTGGAACGGGACTCTCAAGGGTTGAGTGAGGTAAGATTCAGTGCCCTAGCTCAAGGTATATGAAGACTATTTAGGGGGGGTACCCCCTCCCCAGATGGATGGACAGGTCCCAAATCGTCCAGGTCACATAGGGTTAAGAACTAGGAATTCCCACTTAGTGAGAAATGAAAACGCTTTTTCTGGGACATTACATGGATAATTTCATTAAACATGTCAATTCACACAAAACCTACCAAAGAGGATAAACAGAGCGGAAATATAGTTCAGGCGAGTGTTTCTCTAATTGAATAAGAGAGATCGAGTCTTACCCCTCCTCCAATTGCCCAAGCAAAGATAGTACTCGAGCATTCCCACCACTCGTCCGGCATGTTCCTTGAGTAGCACTCGTGTCCCGTGGTGTAACTATCGTTAGTCGGGTGGTAACAACCGTAAACAATAATATGATGAACTTCTGATTCATGACCCGGAGTTATTATTGGCTCAACCTGCGGGAAACATAATGATTTGAGTAACCCCTTCTACTTTTCTGACAATCTGTGACAAAATATTAAATTACCCACATCGCTCAGTCAATGGCCTTATTCGCTGTACTATGCTCAATGAACGCTATGTCCAGGGAAATTTCATTCTGATTCATTCTCGGTCATTCGGTCTTAATGTTAATACCGAAGCATATTTCCGCGGATATGGAATAATATACAGGTTGGTAGCGGAGATTTTTTATTTCACTCTCACTACAACATGTAAATAAAGGCTCCTATCTTGACGATCCGAGTGTATCGCATCTCCAATTACACCAGGGAGTGGGGGATGACATACATGGTGTCATGACGTCAACTCTGTGGGATGATATAGAAGGTGCAAATATGTCGGGCGATAATCCCTTTCGAGTGAACAATTCGATCATATCACCGGCCACAAATTCCGTGGTACTTTCTACAATCGTTCCGAACTATATTATCAATAGATATTATGTAAAATGGGACGATTACATAAAAAAAATTACCATTTGACAACCACTAAATCCTTCACTCAGACTGTCTCAAATTTGACGAGAACACTGAAAGTAGAGTAGGATCGAAGTGTGCAAGACCTTTAGCGGGACATTTTGCAACGTTTCTAATCCCGCCCAAGCCGTGGATAGTTGCTGTATGACTGCATGAACATCATGCAACGCAAAATCTTACAATGTTCATATGAACAGTCACAATCGAAGCGTGACTGAAATAGATACAATAATCCAGATAACATTGAAAATTCATTCGAAAAATATATTACATATCGGTGATTTGTTTACTACTGAATGTCCTATCTGACGGGTGTCTACTTAATGTCGGATCTAACGCCGGTATTCAAATTATATATCGGCATGAAATTTAAATCAATATTATTTTCAACACTGCTCTTTTTGCTTCAGTCGGGATTAGAATTCAAACACACATCGTAGGCACGGTGTTTATTACTCAAGTATATGACTGGCTGTTGCAGTATTCTCTGGACTGAAAGGAATCATGCTTTATTCTACGGAGGCGTGTCGGGAAGAGAAGAGACACACTCCGGTTGGGATAAGTGATCAAGAATTAAAAACACGCTGCTGTATTTTCAACTGGACAGATGCGGGGAGAGGGTTCTACTGACGGGACTACAGGCAGTGTTTCCTTCTTCACGTAAAGAGAGCAATTATCACAACAAACATGTGAGTTTAGACAGTCCACACTCGGATAAACATGTAGATGTAATTCACAAATGTAACCCTCGTCAGTACGCGAGCATCACATCATGCATCGAATTATTCTCGATGTTAGGATACCTAAACGCACAACTGCTACATGTTATGCACCTTTTCGTCCCCGAGACCTTTTGGTCTTTGATATATGTTGGCATTTGTGGGAAGTTGATGCTGGGTTTGACATCGGGCCTTACAGACTAGTCCTTTGCGTTAAATGCCGTCATTTTCATCTGACGACGATACAGCTCACCATTTCACAGTGTACGAGTTGTCACAGCGAACCAGCTCACCAATTACCAATATACGAGTTGTCAGAGCATTTCCATCACGGCTCTGTAGATTTGTATCTAATACCGCTTATGTCGGTGCTAGGGGCCGTGTGGTCGTATCATATCGAGCAGAGTTGCTTGTTTTGGCTTTGATCGGCCTTAGTTTGGTCTGATTATTCAAATATACTATCTCATACTAATGCACAATATACTCAAGGATGATAAAATGTGTCTTCTCATAAGAAATGAGTTGATTTGAACATCATACACGCTTAAACTGCTCCGTGACGGAATCACTAGATTTCATGACGAAATGAAGAGTGGTTATGTTTTATTATAAAGTACCTATTTTCTAAAAAAAAATTGTTCTTAAAATGAATTCATCAATTTTCTTCGTAAAATTGAGACTCTGAATTGTTATTTTGTCTAATGTAAACCGTTACTGTCAAAAGGATATCTTCGCTACAGATATTATCAAATGGCATGTCTTGCAGTAATATGTGACATTCTACCGTGCTGAATCTTGGTGAGGTTTATAAAATATTAGGAAAATAATTCGCGTGAAAGTCTAAGGAAGTGATCTGGGTTTCCAGAGATTAGAGGAAGCGAAAAGCAATAAACGCATGCTAAGATAATGCCAACGAAAAATATAGAGTAAAAGTTTTACGAAAAATATATGTTTTTAGCGATATCTGCCTTTCTGTGAAATTCATCAATAACAGACTATATATACTCAACATCACTCATTGGCCCCCAGATGGCGCCACCTTTAGGCGGATCAGCATGAAATACAATCCAAAGCGAGATCTTGAGGCGAGGTACCCACATACCAGATTTGAAAAGAATCCGTTCAAGTTTCAGAAGTTATTGTCAAAAAACGAGATTGGGCGGACGCGCAGACGGACCACAATATTATAGTCGCCTTTTAGCCCTGGTTCATACTCCATGTAAGAATCACGAGACAATGCATACAATAGCCAAGTCTGGGGACAACAATGTGTCTAGACGTGTGCCTTTTCAGCGACACAAAGATCCAGACAATAGCTTCCAACCTGAAATCTCGACCTGAGCCCTTCGGGCGTGCGGGGACAATTGTGTAGAAATACTTGGCTTGAATTGGACAGATCAAAAGAGGTGTATATTAAAGACTAAATTGAAGTGTAATTAACAAATATAACTATATCCTAATCAGTTGGCAATATATATGCGACCTCTAACCTTACCTTTATAGCATGCACTTTACGGTCATACTGTGGTACCTTGAATGGCTGGCACCAGTAGGTTGTGTCTTTGTCAAATGGGATCGTCACCTAAATGAGAAAAGCGAGTATCTGAGTCAACCGTTCTTGTCAGTGATACAAATGAGGTCGGACCATTTGCATTTTTCACCAACCATCACTGCTATTCCATTTTCTTACTTGAAGGCGTCGCTTGCATCTCACGCTCACAATTTCAATGTTCTAGATTTGAAAGAGCTATTATATTATCACGATATTCGATAAATATATTCAAGCGACCAATGTGACTGCAAAGTGAAAGCATGGCTTTGAGGCAGTACCAAGGAAACACGCAAAATGCTGTCAGTATTCCAGCTTTGTCTGGAATTCCGCCTTATGACTTGACAATAGATAGAATACAAAGGAACAGTTAGCTAGATGATTGTTCAGTTTATTCATTCAACGAAAAACTTGGGGTTTTTTACCCCTCGGCCAAATTTGGCCTAGGGGTATTGTCGTCATCATGTACGGTTGTCCGTACGTACGTCCGTACGTCCATGCGTCCGTCCGTCCGTTACCGCGATATCTATGAACCGTTTCATGCATGGCAACCAAACTTGGTACATCTATTTATCTTCACGTAAATCAGAAGCCTATCGAAAATGAGTCATCTCGGACAATATTTTGCAGAGTTATGCCCCTTTTTACAAATAAAAATCCATTTATGATTTGTTATTGTGATAATTTCAGAACCGTTCCATATACAACATCCTAACGTGATACAGTTGTTTCTCTTGACCTGAACTAGGTGCCTATCAAAAATGAGTCGTGTCGGAAAGTATTTTGCAGAGTTATGCCCCTTGTCTAATAAAATCCGTTACCGCGATATCTAAAGAACCGTTTCATGCATGGCAACCAAACTTGTTACATCTATTTATCTTCACGTAAATCAGAAGCCTATCGAAAATGAGTCATCTCGGACAATATTTTGCAGAGTTATGCCCCTTTTTACAAATAAAAATCCATTTATGATTTCTTATTGTGATAATTTCAGAACCGTTCCATATACAACATCCTAACGTGATACAGTTGTTTCTCTTGACCTGAACTAGATGCCTATCGAAAATGAGTCGTGTCAGAAAGTATTTTGCAGAGTTATGTCCCTTGTCTAATAAAATCCGTTACCGCGATATCTACAGAACCGTTTCATGCATGGCAACCAAACTTGTTACATCTATTTATCTTCACGTAAATCAGAAGCCTATCGAAAATGAGTCATCTCGGACAATATTTTGCAGAGTTATGCCCCTTTTTACAAATAAAAATCCATTTATGATTTGTTGTTGTGATAATTTCAGAACCGTTCCATATACAACATCCTAACGTGATACAGTTGTTTCTCTTGACCTGAACTAGATGCCTATCGAAAATGAGTCGTGTCAGAAAGTATTTTGCAGAGTTATGCCCCTTGTCTAACAAAATCCACTAATTCCTATGTTAAGTTTGCATATTATTTCTATTATCATGTTAGTATACTATCACATTTATTTATTGATTGGATGACTGATTTATTCATTTATTCTCTTAGACAATGCAAAGAATGCTTGCAAATCTGTTTTGAAATGACATACATGTGCCATTTAGTATACATGTACTGTATTTATCTAGCCATGTGTACTGTTGTTTTGGTGAGACATCGATACAGCTCTTTCAATTTATTCAAGAAACAAATTAATTTAAGGGGAGGAAAACTTTTTTTTTCAAAGAAAGTACACTAACAATACCATGGGTAAATATTTCTTCCCACAAGCCAATCAATTGATAGAGACACCCTTATTATAATAGCTGGGGTTCAGAGCCGAGGGGTTTGGATAGCGCAGCTTCATGTTGGGAGATTGATGAGAGCTTCCTAAAATTATTAACATATTGGGTATGGAATATACTTACATTTGTCATGAGAAAATCGATTTCACTCGTCTCAGAGGGCATTGGTGGTTCTTCCTTCTGGGTGTCAAGAAGGTGAAGACTTTTGGTCCCTCTTCTTCCTTCGTGGTAAGAAGCACGTCCTGTTGGGTCAGGATCCTGGGGGTTATAAGCCCAAATCAATCGAATTGTGTCCATCTGCAAATAAAAAGCATAATTATATACAACCATAATCATTTTATGTTGACTTTTTTTTCATAGAACCCTGCTATGATCAAGGGGTACGAGTCAGGTCTATTACGTTGGTCAACCACCAATAGCAAAAGTTAAATCTGCACACAAATGTCCTACTACGGTAACGTGCTCCTTATCCCATCTGACTATAATGTCTGCATTTGCCAGACGTTGACCATACCTCCAAACAATAGTAGAATTGTCATCCCAATGGGTCCTAGAGCAAATAAAACAAGATCCAAAATCAAGTATCGACATTCATAGTTTGATTACCAGTTAATTTATGCAAATATATGATAATATATGTACAAAATACATCAGTTGTTATAGTAATGTTAACTACTGTCGCTAAATGAAAATTTATGGGAATGGCGACGGATCACATGCGACTTTGAATACTCGCCGTAATTTGCCTGTCCTCTTCCCCACACAGGTCCAGCGGACGCACAAACCTCATGATCGTGTGAGTTGCATTCTGCCAACCGTAAATGATCTTGTAGTCTTGTATTTCGTCCAAGACTGGTTCCGACCTCCCAGTCGCATGACGATCCTTCAATAGAAATACGAATAGGTAACTCACGCAGTCAATATGTCGAACTCATCGCTCAGCTAGCGTAGACGATACATTTCAATATATTATTGAGAAGAGAGCAAGTGAATCTATGATGTTCAGTGTTACTGGTGATATTATCAACTTTACCTTTCGGATACATTTGTCTAAGATGCTCATTCCTCGTGTTCGGGAAGGACGATATTCACGAGGTTCACATTATCGTTCGAATGAAGAATGGTATGAAATCGGACTGAGGCGATTGTCCCAATCTTATCTGTGGATATTTTCGTTTCTCCTTAAAACAGAATTACAAGCGCCTAGTCCATCATTCAATTTTCAGCCATCGTTCATTAAAGAATTTCCGCGTCATATAATAACATTTGCATCAAATCAAAAGAATAAATCATAGTATACATAAAACTAAACTAGTTTCCTGAAAGTGATGAACAGTTTCCAGTGATGCCATAAAGAGAACATGATGTTCCAAAAAATAAAAAATCCGTATCACTGATCGATAATCTAAATCCATATGATTTTTTTTGTACAGACCTAACTCTTTTTCGTTTTATGATTTTATTATTTTCGTTGTAAAGATCTAGAGTATGATGTATTTCAGTCACGCTGTTAATCCTACCTGGCCGGGGGGGGGGGCGATTATGACCCCCCTACCAAACTTTCTGCGCTATCTCCGGAACGACGAAATATGGAGTGTTGAAACTCCGGGACTTTATAGTTTATCATATTGGAGTCATTTTGAGCCCATTTGCATAACCCCCTGAGCAGAGGATCATGGGTAAATTCAAGATGGCGGCCACATGGGGTACCAGAAAAGTGATGTTTTTGTCATATTTCTTCAAAATGTCTGATTCTCCGCTATGAAAAGTGGGCAAAAACTATTTTATTTCTCATCACATTAATATTTGTTAATTTATCATTCAGTTTTTGCTGAGAAATCGCATAAATAAAAAATTCGGAAAATCCGACCGAAAAATCGACCAAAAAATGCCGTTTTTGAAAATGACGTCACTGTGACGTCATTAAGGCGGCCATTTTGGATTTTTAATATTTTCTGGTAGAGCTTGGCCTAATGGTATAGTGTGGTAAGTTTCAGTTCCCTAGCTCAAGGGATAAGAAGACTAATTAGGGGGAGCCATTTCGGCCTCCCCAGGCCTGGACAGGTCCCGAAAAGCCCAGGCCAGATAGGGTTAATGTGACTTTTCATATGAACACTATGCGGATGTTGAAATGCATAGGTTCATACAGCCCCGGTTATGCGGAATTAGACACAATTTACGCCGCGTAACGACATAGATCTTGCAGGCTACGCTCGTATTTTGCTATCAGCATGCGAGATGTATCACCAAATTTGAGAAACTTTGAATGGAGGCACTTGCTGATACAGCCGTTATATAAGTTTCTGCAATATTGTTTGTGACGTTGATCTAGCAAATCCTGCTGAAAGGTGAAACTCGTCATACTAAAAACATGTGCAGGGTGTATGAGTTACCTCCACATCGAGTAGATGAATGTATATCTTTGGATTGTAAATACCAACTATATGACAGTTAAAACCAGAGATGAAGTAATTGCAATATATAAAACTCTATGCTGTTGCATTTTACTACTATGCATGCTACATACATGTATACTACTGTAGTCCATGTCATTTTATCACTGATTTTCACCAGGTAGAACCAGAAGGTTTATATAAAGTACATTTTTATGCAAGCGTTCATTCAACTGAATAACACACATACAAGGTAATCCTCTTCAGGCTTTTGGGGGTATAGCCTCAAATGTCATCAATCAAAATGTCCCGCGAAACCGAATTACCCCAACCCTAACTATAGCGTCTTGGTATTTTGTCAGAGTGTACACTGACGGGTATATACGGTTTCGCACATGTAAACTCTATTACTTTCTGTCCATTGCTAAGGAAGAATTTTCTATATTTAAGATACACTGATCTGAAAATACAGATTATAAAGTCGTCAGCTTTCCTCATGTCTAAAATATCTGGTATTATTCGAGACTTCGTCTGGGAATAAGGGGACTAGCTTTTTTCACATGTGCCTACGTGCGAAGAAGAATTGCTCAATGTCTGAGCAAACAACTGGTGACACATTTTTAATTCAGGATTTTTTCATCATATCCCCCAAGCGCAGTTTTACAATGTAAAATGTAAAATTTACAATGTAAAAACGCATACGCTTATATTTGTCTTAATGTTTATACCTTTATCATTAAAGTTTGGCTGAGGGTGGAAATGTGGTGTAGATTTTAGACGCGTAATGTTATTGATTGACTGCAAGCATATTTCTCGGCCTTTTAAGCAAATAAAAATGTCAGGTCGGATGTACTTTTAAAACTTTGTTCTTTCGGGTTACCCCCAGACCTCAATACCGCGCATGAAATTCTGAATAAAACCATGTCCCTTACTAAAACTGTAGGAAGATTTATTCACCAAGCGCACGCAAATACATGTATCAGTGTCCTATATACTGGCAAACTGAACGTATACGCTCACTGTTAAACAGCTAACTTTTTATTCATGGCAACCATGTCGTTTATTAGAAATAACATGGGAATAGACGGGAAAGCGATGAACAATTTATGTTGTTCTGCATATATGAGAGAAAAGTAACCTGGTAACCGACGTGTTTAATTGGTTTTTGTATAAAACGATTGTGATGAAATCATTCCCTTTTTCAATTTTGTGACTGGTTAACATGGTTGAGATCGAAGTGCTTAATCGGCGTCGGGCCTCACAAGCTTGTGGTTTCGATAAGAACTTGCATTCCATTAACATTTTCCACATTTGGTCATTTTTATTTCCATCTAACGGTCACAGAGTTCAACAATTTCCATCAGATGGCTTGATAGGACTATCATACCAATGCCCCTGGATATTTTTATCTAATACCGCTCAAGTTGGTGCTAGGGGCAAAAAAACGTGGCTGGGATACAAATCTTCAAAGAGATCATTTTTGTTCTTGTGATGTTTATAGATATGCAGTCGGAATATTGGCTTGGGAAATCATAGGAATTCTTATCAGTATGCCGGTGTTGAAGCTAACCCAGCTAGATACTTTCCCCACACCGGGGGCAAGTATCCATCCTCGGTTCCAATAGAAAAAAGGATATGAAAAGGGACAGTAATCACCAGAACATTCTTATCCATCACACCGGCATCCTTTTTTTACCACGATGATATTTTGCGTTTAATTACGTGATATCTGAAAATTTGAGAAAATCTGAAGAAAAAAAAACTGAAATCTGAAAATATGAAATCTGTCATTTCTAAAAAAAAAATTGTGATAACATTTCCCCATTTCCCCATCATTTCAATGTTAATCGCGGATACGGGCATTGTTAATCGCGGATATGGGCATTAATACCATAAGGTCATCCCTGATGTATATTGTGGTACTAAATAATGTTAAAAGTTCATCAAAGATAAGTAGGTTGATAGATGTATAAGATGGAAAGATATGTCAGTTTCCACCTTACCTCTGAATTGCGCCCTGTATCACCCATATTTCCCAGTCCTGTCAAACTCAGAGACACATTTAGTGCGACTACAGTGCAGTTAACAGACGAATTTACAATATTGTATTTCTTTATAATATTAATCAGTCACTGATATCACGATACCTTAGCTGACTCGGCCGCGACTGTTTGTCTTACCGTTAATGAGGGATCCCCTGTTATATCGTCTACCCAGCCGATAACAATATCAGATCCCTCCATTTTGCCATTGGGTGAGAACCCTAATCCGAAATATCCAGTCGTCCTGACTTGTAGCTCGAACGTAATGGACGAGTCGTCAAAATTCCAGGCCAGATGGTAGTTGTTGTCGGCATCCAGGAAAGTAGAGTGGGCCATATCGATTTCCATCGCAGCTCCAAGAGTCAGCAGACAGATGATGGCCGAAACCACCGACAAGGCGAATTTCATACAGTGTCCCATTATAAGTAGTTGAAAAAAGACAGTTATCAATTGTTAACAATTCCCAATTTTTTATAAAACTTTCGCGCAGAATTCAACGCCTGTTAGCTATTCGTATGTCCGCACAACTAACAGGTACAAGGTATGGTGGAAGTGATTTATGTAAGTTTCAATCGCCTAGCCGATTGGCCCCACCTTGCATCACAGCGAAACCTTTCCCAAAGTTAGGCGTGGTTTTCAAGAGGAACATCACATGACAAAAACTCACTAGATTGCGCAATGACATCGGTGGTTTTGATGTAATAACTGAATGGGTAGAATACTGCTAGAGTGGTCCAAGTGCACACGTTATGTTTCGTCAGTGCTGTTTGCTGAGTGATCGTGCTGAATTTAACTAAACTGTGGTAACTGGAGTCGTTATTTGTTCATTGCATACATTACCTTGTCATTACTGTGTACGGAATTTTTTTTTAGAGAAACGTCTATCTATATCGTGGAGGTATTTATATCATGACAGTTAAAAATCTGCTTTGCTTTTCAAATCAGTTTCTCAGTGAGGGATCGATTTACTACACAGCCCTTAATGATAATAGGGGAGATTGGGGTACACTGGAACATTTTTCACCTATTTGCAAAAATCTCTGTTATTATTATTCTGTAGTGTAGCCTTCTATATTTTCGTTATAACTTATATTTAGTGTGACAGAATCATACAAAAAATTCTGAAATATCTGTTATATTTTCTCCAGAATTCGTGTTTAAAAACGTAAAAAATGTGTCCCAGTTTGCCCCACTATGGGGTGCACTGGGACACCCACTGGGGTGCGATGGGACAATAATCAAAATACATCTTATAAAAAGTATATATTAACCCTACCTGGTCACATTAATATTTTCTAATTTTTCATGTAATTTTTGTGGAGAAATTGCAAAAATAAAAAATTCGGAAAATCTGACCGAAAAATCGACCAAAAATGCCGTTTTTGAAAATGACGTCACTGTGACGTCATAAAAGCGTCCATCTCACATTTTCTGGTAGAGCTTGACCCAAGGGTATAGTGTAATAAGTTTTAGCCCCCTAGTTCAAGGGGTAAAAAAAATAATTAGGGGGGGGCCATTTCGCCCCCACCCCCCCCCTCCAAGCCTCGGTGGCCGTGTGGTCTAGAGGCTTTTCACTTCACAAGCTGGTCCATTGTGGAAGTATGCCATTTACTTGCCAACGGCCGGCTTCCTCCACCAACCAAACTGACTGTCACCATATGAGTGAAACAATATTGAGTGTGACATTAAACCAAATCCCCCCCCCCCCCCACTCAGAATGTGCTATTCTGTGTTGAACTTGCACGGGAATAACAAGCCATTATATATTAGTAGAAATTCCATTGTTCACTGTTTCAATAATCCACACTCTTTAACTTACTCTTCACGTATCTGACGAACGTTGGTAAATTTTGACCTCGTCTGTTTTTGAGTACGGAGTAACATCAGAATAAATATTAATAAATATTACATATGTCACAGTATAAATAGTAATATGCCGTCATATGCCGACAAAACATTATTTATTGTCGAGCCATCTGACACACTGTACACCACTTAGCCGTTAAGTAAACCGTGTCTACTTGAATCATTCTGCAAACCAAACAAGAACTCGAAGGACTGTCATTAAAACGAAAAAGGTGAGTCATACGTGTTATTTAAAGCTGACATGACCTTATTTGATACACGAATGGTAGCGAAAAAAAATATTCACAGAGATTATATCTCCCGTTTGAATAATACCCGCCGGAACTAATTCATATGAAAGTGTACATGTTTGGCCAGCTGCCGAGTTTATGACGACATTACTGCCAACTTCTCATCCGAGTAGTGTTGCCTCCACCGCATATATAAAGCTGGAGTCGATCGAGAACCTACAGCCAGTCTGAACGGACACTCGAACTGCATGTTCACATCATATTTATGCTGTCATTCTTGTCACCAGCCCAAATTCGGACTGTGAGCATCATGAGTTGAGTTTGAGTTTTTTTATTTCACCAATCGTTTCAAATAATACATTGTATTTAAACAAATATATAACATACTGTATAATAAAATGAAGATTGCACAAATACATGAAATTGGCGGGAAGAAAACCCCAAGGGGTTTGAATTATCCCAAATGAATAAATAGAGCATTATTTATAGCGGAATATGTAGCGTTTATAAGATAATGTAGTAAGGGTGTTGGACACTTAGGGAATGAGGGTGACAAGAAAACTAAAAAAATGAACATAAAACCCTGTGTGATTGCTTGCCCGTATAGAGATAACGGTGTTACTAATATTTGCCGAGAATATAGATTTTCGTTTGGGACTTGAAAAGAGAAATAGGAACACAATTTTGTAAATTAGAGGGGAGTTTGTTCCATTCACGAGGGGCTTTGATTTTTAGAGTGTAGAACGATAAATCGGTACGGTAAAATGGCATATAGAGGCCCCTAAGTTGACCTTTAGTTGGGTATGCGTGAATATTTACTAATTTCGTAAAGTAATTCTGAAACTTGGGGGGGTAGTACGAAAGGATGGTGGACAAATTTATGACAGAATTGCAGCGTGAGGAATAGATTAAGGTCAACAGCTGAAGTATTTTCAGGCGAGCAAATAATGGAGCAGTATGTTCATATTTACTGACATAGTTCTAATAGCTCTCTTTTGTAATGTGATCAGTGGCTGCAAATGAGTAGGGTATGTTTTGCACCATATCAGATTACAATAGGAGAGGTAGGGAAATATCGTAGAATAATATAGTATAAACAGGGTTCGTTTGTCAAGACAATCTTTGATACAATTTATAATACCAATATTTCTAGAGATCTTTTTACATGTTTCGCTAATGTGAGTTACCCAGGTCAGCTTATTGTTTAAGAATACACCAAGGAACTTGAATCTGTCGACCTCATCAATGTCTTGACCATGCAAAGATAATCGACCTATATCGTTGCCTCTGACAAGAGATTTCACATTTCTATACTACTGATAGATGAGATAAAAAATGGACAATCAGAACAAAGGTCGATTTCGGTATGTACCGCCGCAATTTGCAACTGCTTATGGGCGGGCCGGATTAGTAGGCATAACATATAACAATTCTGAGTTTGGAGCGAATATTCCGAATTACAGTAATTTTGAAGCACTGTCGGGAATATAAATACATAGCGCATTTGAAATGCATCGTCCAGAGCCTCAAGAATCACGAAATAGAATGATCAGTAGCCACTTCGTGCCTCCTCTTTGGGGATCAGGACGGATGAACGAAGCGAAAATGACCTTTGACCCTTGACCTTTGACCTTGAATTCCCATCGCCCCTTGGAGAGGTCATTTGACTGGCGGGTGGATGCAAAACTAAGACTAACAGCCGGAAATTCGTCAAATTGCCAAATCAGCTGTTCAAGGATATGTTCCCAAGACAGTACCCTGAACTACCCGAACATGCTCAGAGATGGACCAGAACGACTGGATGGTGATTGCGCACTGACAAGAGCGAACATTGCCGACGATGCGTCTGATACACGGACAATCGCATAGTTGAATTGTAACAACACCCATCGCGGCTCCCACAGGTTGGTTGTCATGTTATGTAGGGGATACATAAAATGTGTACTAAGCAAAATGCGTGTTGTTGTTGTTCTTTCTCTCATCTGATTGCGTAAAGTCCGCCATTCCTGGCGACATGTCCTGTAATATCCATTATATTGGATTCTGTGTTTGTCCGGAATCCTATTTTTTTCATTCATTCGCCAGTAACCTGGCCATAAGTGCTCTCGACGAACGCTTCAATACGAGATCCTGCACCACCCATGTGATCCTAACGTGGTTCATGTAGACCCATTTGAGTCCATTTTAATGAATTTTGGAGAGATCTGCGACATTTTCTCAAGTCCTACTTTTCACGTGAACAGAAGTGGCCCCTTGATAATCAACGGTCAAGGGTTAGAGGTCAGTTACGCCCGATTTCTCAACCACGAAAGCCAAGAGATTTCATCTTTCTATACAACTGGCGTATAGGTTAAAATAATGGACGGGGTGACAATCCTAATAAGGGGTCGCTTTCAATTTGTGACTCCGTATTTAGGAATTTGCCATTCCGGTTTCCTCAAATAGTGATACGCCCTCTACAAGGGCAACAGCAGCTCCCGCATTTTCCAGTTGGCGCAGTATACTGTCAACATGGGTGGGCCTGATTAGTGGGCATAACATATTACAATTCTCAGTTTGAAATGAAAATTCCAAATTACAATAGTCTTGGAACAGTTACGTCATATCGGGAATTTAAAAAGGGATCGCATTTGGACGGCACCGTATAGAGCCTCAGGAATTATCAACTGGAATGGAGAATAGTCCCTTCGTGGCGAGTGAGGTAAATTGAAATACACTGCTGGAGAAGCTGATGACGGGATCAAGTTTCATTGTTTTGAGGAAACACTTACCGGTATGTCTAAATCGTGTTTGAATGAACAGATCCTTCATTTTATTACCCAGTTTTTCCCCGGTATATTTATGTTGTGTGCGAATGAATGCGTGATAAAATATGATGCTCACAGTCCGAATTTGGGCTGGTGACAAGAATGACAGCATAAATATGATGTGAACAGTTCGAGTGTCAGTTCAGACTGGCTGTAGGTTCTCGATCGACTCCATCTTTATATATGCGGTGGAGGCAACACTACTCGGATAAGAAGTTGGCAGTAATGTCGTCATAAACTCGGCAGCTTGGCAAACATGTACACTTTCATATGGATTTAGTTCCGGCGGGTATTATTCAACGGGAGACATAATTTCTGTGAATATTTTTTTTTTCGCTACCATTCGTGCATTAAATAAGGTCAGTAGTAGTGTTCAAGCATTTAAAGTCTACTTGACCTCATTTTTTGTTCCTCCGGGTAAAATTTGTGGGCAAGTGTGGGTCACAGAGGTCAAGTGGAGTATAGTTCCGGCAGAAGGACCAAAAGCTACCTCCAGCACAGGAGAGTTCCAGATTTGCATATCACGTGACCCAGGTCAAAAATGTATTCCTCCGCGGTGATGCGGTCATGTTTGGCGGTGATTCGGTCTCGGGAAAAAGCTTCCGCGGAGAAAAAGCAGTCCCTAGATAAAATGGTCCGATGGGGTCGAGTGAGGTATCAAAGTGAAGCTTAGGTGAAGGGGCATCTAATGGGTTGGGTGTGGGATTGAAATAGCGGCCTTCTGCGCATGCGCGGTGGCCGAAGGGTATGGAAATAGCCTTTTTGGAGCTAGGGGAGCCCCTAGTGGACCGATGGGGTCGAGTGAGGTATCAAAGTGAAGCTTATGTGAGGGGGCATCTGATGGGGTGGGTGTGGGATTGAAATATCGGCATTGTGCGCATGCGCGGTGGCCCAAGGGTATGGAAATAGCCGTGTTGGAGCTAGGGGAGCCCCTAATGGTCCAATGGGGTCGAGTGAGGTATCGAAGTGAAGCCTAGGTGAAGGGGTATTTGATGGCTGGGTGGGTGCATGTAAAAAATTTTTGAAAAAAAAAAAAAAACGGAAAACGGATTTTATCGAAAAATCCGGGAAAATGCCTATATGGGGTATGGGGGGTATATAGGTCGCCGGGCTTAACGGGGCTTGTCTACCAATAGAGTTATCTCCCCCTAGTTCCAGGGTGGGTGTATGTAAAAATTTTCCTGAAAAAATACGGAACACGGACTTTATCCTAAATTACGGGAAAATGCCTATATGGGGTATGGGAGGTATAGGACCATCCTGGGAAACCTACTTCTATACATTTGCGGTATAGGTTGTGGGGTCGCGTTTTACTCGTCTCGTCATTTAGAACATGATAGGAGGTGTCCCCGTGCGAATCGGTGAAATTTTTGAAAAAGTACGATATAGCCTCATATAGGCCCATACTGGGGATATAGGATCAATGTTTGTCGCCCTGGGAAACGTACTTCTATACATTTGCGGTAGGGTTGTTTGGATTTGTTTTACTCGTCTCGTCATTTAGAACATGTTAGGAAGTGTCCCCGTGTGAATCGGTGAAATTTTTGAAAAAAGTCGCCGAGCCCCATATAGTCCCATATAGACATATATATATAAATATATATTCCCATACTGAGGGTATAGGATCAATGTTTGTCCCCCTGGGAAACTTACTTCTATACATTTGCGGTAGGGTTGTTTGGATTTGTTTTTCACGTCTCGTCAAGGCAAACACCATAGGAAGTGTCCCGAAGCGAATCGGTGAAATTTTTGAAAAAAGTCACCGAGGCCTGGGTAGACCCATAGGCCTATACTGCATGGCTATGGGTGTATAGGGTCATACGGGGTGGACATGTTGGAGTCTAGGTGAGTCCCTAATGGTCCAATGGGGTCGAGTGAGAACTTATTATTTGAAGCTCTCGTGGAGGAGCACTTGACTACACTAATGGTTCGTCCGTGTTCAATAGTCTGCGCATGCGCAGTCTGGCCGAAGTATAGAAAACAGGCATTTTGGGTGCTATGTAGGGGTGTGTTTGTGATAGAGATGAGCTAATCACGGTTCGGATGGGTCGAGTGAGGTGTCAAAGTGAAGCTTGTGTGGGGTAGAGTCAGAATGGTGTGTTTTTGAATGCATGTCGCGTTAATCTGCGCATGCGCAGTTGGTTGTAGTAAGTAAAGGGGGCATTTTAAGTGCTATGTAGGTGTGTGTTTGGGGTAGAGATGGCCCGCTATGGGTCCGAATGCGTCGTGGGAGGTGTCATCTTGTAGTTCTCGGTGTGTACATTCCGAGTTGATGGATGTCCGAAGCATCTGTGAGGTCATCGGTGACGTCATCGGTACGAGTAGTAGCGAAAGTGGCCATTTTCGGGCAGTACAGGAAGGTATTTGGGATCGAGATGGGCTATTCACGGTTCGAATGCGTCCTGGAAGGTGTCATCTTGTACTTCTCGGGGTGTACATTCCAATTTGAGGGATGTTCCCGTCATCTGTGACGTCATCGGTGACGTCATCGGTACGAGTAGTAGCGAAAGTGGACATTTTGGGGCAGTGAAGGAAGGTATTTGGGGTCGAGATGGGCTATTCACGGTTCGATTGTGTCGTGGGAGGTGTCATTTTGTAGTTCTCGGGGAGTACATTCCGAGTTGGGGGCTGTCCACAGCATCTGTGGCGTCATTGGTGACGTCATCAGTAGGAATAGTAGCGAAAGTGAGCCTTAGGGGTAGTGAAGGATGTTATTTGGTGTAGAGATGGACCATCTTTGGTCCGAATGTGTCTAGGGAAGTGTCATGTTGTAGCTCTCGGGGTGTAGACCCCGATTTGGGGTATGTTCGCGTCATCTGTGACGTCATGGGTGACGTCATCAGTACGAGTAGTAGCGAAAGTGAGCATTTTGGGCAGTGAAGGAAGGTATTTGGGGTCGAGATGGGCTATTCACGGTTCGAATGCGTCCTGGAAGGTGTCATCTTGTAGTTCTCGGGGTGTACATTCCGATTTGATGGATGTTCGCGTCATCTGTGACGTCATCGGTGACGTCATCAGTAGGAGAAGTAGCGAAAGTGGCCATTTTGGGGCAGTACATGAAGGTATTCGGAGTAGAGAGGAACCATCCTTGGTTCTCGGGGTGTACATTCCGATTTAATGGATGTCCGCGTCATCTGTGACGTCATCAGTGACGTCATCAGTACGAGTAGTAGCGAAAGTGGGCATTTTTTAGCAGTGAAGGATGTTATTTGATGTAGAGATGGACCATCCGCGGTGCGAATTCGTCGTGGGAAGTGTCATCTTGTACACAACGCCCACTAACGCCATTCTTAATGCTTCAACGCCCTGGTGAAATAGCTCAGAAGCTCTGATATTTCATGGGATTGCCACTAATTCTTCGAAATGCAGTGATGCCCGTCAACGCCCGTCGTTACACCTTAACACTCTAACATAACGCCGTGATATAGTTCGGAGAGAGAACAACAACAGCAACAACAACAACAACAAGGATGACACATGAGGGAACAACAACAACAAGAAGTTTTTTTTCATATAGTTTATTCTCCCCAATGTTACATCATACCCACGCTGGGGGAGCCGCGTTGGGTATATTTACAATTCAAGAAGTCTCTATTGTCCAATCAGAGGTCACCATTTGCATGTGTCATATTCGTTCCTGTCCGTTAGATGCATTCTTGTCCAATCAGAAGTCTCCATTTCATAAAGTTCCATCTTCGGCCATGTTCGCTCTGAACCGTTTATTCTAATCACCGTCGGGCAGGCCAGGATACCGTTGAGGCAGCATATCCTCAGATAGTTGTTTGCGCATTCTGAGTATCTATCAGTGCATGAGTGAATACTTTCATCCGATGGGAAGATTCCGTAATTTGGTTACGAAGAACGTAACATTAGTGACCCTCTCCACTATCCACTTGGTGTTAGGACGTTGTTGTTGGGCCCATTCCAAGGCATCCACGGCGTCCAGTTTCTCCAGCATCATCTCTAGCGACGCCCTATCCGTGATGGTAAACGGTTGGTCAAATACTAGGATGTTACTGCTCGGGTAAAAGTATCGGACTTGGTCTGTCTCCTTATGCTGCAGCATATAACCAAACGCCAGATTCAATTTGAAGGACGTTGCTTGGTCATTGAAGATGGCTTCCACGTAGCTGCGTAGACGAGCGAGGTTGGTCAGTCGAAAATTGTAGATATCTTGAATAGGGCGATGACGGTGGAAACAGTGCCGTATCATGGTCCAATGGCGCCGATACATCTCACTCACTGGATGATCTTCGGGTAAGAGATCGCTAGGAACATTTATGGGCTCGTCCAGAAAATGTTCGATGTTGTCAGGCGTATGACTCGGAACCGTAACGCTAAGGTCCGGTTGGATATCCAGGCTCTCCTGAGGTGTGGGTATAGGCGGGCTCTCCGTGATCGCATCACCAGTGGCATTCTCCTCCCCGGGTTCATCTTCAGTGGATCTATTCCACCTGGGTGCCTCTTCAGTGGGAAGTTGTCCCTCATGCCGTGGTGACGGGGCATGAATCAAACGCTGATGCCGTCTTAACTGACTGGGTCGTTTGAAGAGTCGACCACAATCCTTACATTGTTCCCTCGCACCCTCGTGGACTGAGCGTTCGTGGCGCAGTAAAGCATCTTCCCGATTAAATGACCTTGCGCAGGTTATACAAGTATGTCGTGCACCGTTGTGGATGGAGGCCTCGTGGCGTCGTAATTTTTCTGGGCGAGTAAATGACTTCTGGCAAGTTGCGCAAGTGAACATATCGGCTGTGGATCTGGAAATAATGAACGCCGTAAAGAAATTGCCACTTTTATACGTTTTTCAGTGACCTTCGTGTCTTTTCGGCAACCTCCGTGTCTCTTCGGTCATCTCCGTGTCTTTTCGGTGACGTCCGTGACTCTTCGGAAGTTAAAGGGGAGGTGACCGACCTATCGACCAATCAGAAGCCATCATTTCAGAAAGTTCAATCTTCGTTCAGTGTAACCTAAACGTCTTCGGGCAATCCATGATACTGAAGCTCGAAGCTCTTACTTCTCTCATTCAACACTGAGATCAATCTCCATCGGCTCTTCAATCCGCGGCGAATCGACCTCCATGGGTTCTTCTATTCTCAGATGCATTCCGATAGAAACTGAAATATCTGGTCTCGAGAGTGGCGAGCGTGATCCGTGTATAACATTTCGGTGACGACTCAATTGACTGGGATGCTTGAAGGCTATATCACAATCCGCACATATATGCCTGGGTACTTCGTGGCATGCACGTGTGTGACAACGCAAACTGTCCAGGCGATGAAAGCGCTTCGAGCAAGTTGTGCAAGAGAACATATCGGCTGTGGATCTGGAAATGATGAATGCCGTAAAACTTTCGGCTCTTATAGGCCAACATAGGAGTACCCGGATGTTCTACAGTCTGGGAGAGCCCGTCGTTTCACCTTAACACTCTAGCATAACACCATGATATAGACCGGAGAGAGAACAACAACAGCAACAACAACAAGGATGACACATGAGAGAACAACAACAACAAGAAGTTTTTTTATATAGTTTCCCCCCTCCATCATAACATACCCACGCTGGGGGAGCCGCGTTGGGTATATTTACAATTCAAGAAGATTCTTGTCCAATCAGAGGCCACCATTTGCATGTTTCATATTCGTTCCTGTCCGTTAGATGTATTCTTGTTCAATCAGGAGTCTCCATTTCAGAAAGTTTCATCTTCGGCCATGTTCGCTCTGAACCGTTTATTCTAATCATCGTCGTGCAGGCCAGGATACCGTTGAGGAAACATAGCCTCAGATAGTTGTTTGCGCATTCTGAGTATCTATCAGTGCATGGGTGATTACTTTCATCCGATGGGGATGGTGGGTCAGTTTAACCACGAAGAACGTAACATTGGTGACCCTCTCCACTATCCACTTGGTGTTGGGACGCTGTTCATAGACCCATTCCAAGGGATCCACAGTGTCCAGTTGGGCCAGCATCGTCTCTAGCGACGCCCGATTGGTGAGTGTGAAAGGATGGTCGTACACTGGGTTGATGGCACTGGAATAGAAATAGCACAATTCACGCGTCA